>JAOWBJ010070705.1:0-10107 GCA_028566335.1 Monarda citriodora | reverse complement strand
AGCTAAGGCTAACCTCATTAGGTGAGTTTTGTTATTACAATAGTTTGATGTGAAAATTCGTGATAGAAAGGGGAGTGATAATTTTGTGGCTGACCAACTTTTTCGTCTTGAAAATGTCCCTCCATTTGATGAACATTCTGATATTGCCAAGTCTTTTCCCTATGAAATGCATGTGAAGGTGATTTTGTACCTTGGTATGCAGATATTGTAAATTATTTGGCTTGTAAGATTAGTTAACCCGGTCATACGGACCAAGAAAGGATAAAAAATTATTTTTACTTGTAGGCAATACTTTTGGGAAGATCCACACTTGTAAAAGCTTGAGAAAGATGATATGATTCGGAGATGCATCCCCGAAAATGAGCATACCAATGTGTTGCATTTTTGCCATGAATGAATTTGTAGACGACAATTTGGAGGCCAAAAAACTGCACACAATGTGCTTCAAAGTGGATTATTTTGGCCTACACTTTTTCAAGGATGCCCAAGCATTCTACCTTGCTTGTGATCGTTGCCAGCGAGTGTGCTCGATTGGTCCAATGAACGAGATGCCACTGAATCCTATCTTGGTCGTCGAGATTTTTGAAATGTGGGGTATTGATTTCATATGTCCTTTTTCTAAATCTAATGGTTGTCCAACTGGGTAGAGGTTAACCCCACTAGGACGTGTGATTCTCATATTGTTATGAAGTTTGTGCAGGAAAATATATTTTGTAGGTTTGGGTTTCCGCGTGCTATCATTAGTAACAGAGGGAAGCATTTCTACAATAAGTTGATCGAAAAGCTCATGAAGAAAAACTGTATCACTCAAAAGGTGGCAACCTTGTATCATCCTTAAACTTCAGGACAAGCGGAAACGAGTAATCATCAAATCAAGGGCATATTTGAGAAAATTGTGAAACCATCGAGGAAGGATTGGGCTGATAAGTTAAACGATGTATTGTGGGCATATCGTATGGCTTAAAAAGGTGTTCTAAGTATAAGCCCATGTCGGTTGGTTTTCGGGAAAGTGTGTCATTTTCCCGTGCAGATCGAATATATGGCTTATTGGGCGATTTAGAAAACCAATTTTGATCTTTCAGACGCTTTCACCAAGCGAGCATTGAAAATGGGGGAGCTGGACAAGCTTCGAGATGAAGCATATGAGAATGTAAGAATCTACAAGGATAAAGTGAAAAGACTTCATGATCGGTTGATTGCTTGCAAAGAATTCAAGACTGGGATGAAAGTGCTTCTTTTAAATTCAAGGTTCAAGTTATTTTCGGGCAAGTTGAAATCACATTGGAGTGGTCCGTATATCATTACTAAGGTGTTTCCAACGGCTCGGCCGAGATAATATAGAAGAAATAGGAGTTTGTGTTCCCGTTAATGGGAAACGATTAAAGCTCTACATCGAATGAACAATGATACCTCATACCGTGGAGTCTGTTCTGGTTTCCGACCCCATACCTTCTTATTTATTTTTTTCGTCAAATTTACGACGGTAAACAAGCGGTTAGTGGGAGGCAACCCTCCTTTTTCACACTTAAAAAAGATTAGGAGGAAAGCGGACAACATGGTGTTCCAGCAACCTCTAGCATCTTAATGGTCGTTAGCAGTTATGGAGTGAACCGGCAGAAAGACGCTACCACTGGTCATTGGGTTTGAAGATTGCAATTGGTCAGAATGTTGCAACCAATGATCGTCGGTTGCAAGCGCTCGCTGAGGCGTGTTGGTATTAATAAAGAGGTAGGGTTCATAACCTTCACTTTCTCACTCTCAGCCGCCTTCTCCCAGTCACCTTCTACCACTAGCTGTTGCACCACCGCCTGCTCAACCACGGCCACCATCCGTTGTCCTAGTCGTCGCCACTACTTCTCTCAATCACCCAACCGCCAGCAGCCGCGCCTACTGCTACCCCACTTTTCTCTGCCAGCCTGCCGCCGCCTACAATTGTCAATTTCAAGATCATCCAGCAAATGGAACCCAGCGACCGCGTGGCCCCAGTGCTCGCTAGCTTTGATCTTCCAGCTGAATATCCCCAGTGCTTGCTCATATTCCAGCGACCCCTAGACCTGTCCCCATCCTACATTCCACAATGACACGGTCCTACAAACGTTCAACTACTATAACCAATCGCCTCTATGGTTCTTGGAGGAATCAGGGCACAATCAACGGAAAATAGAATCTGCAGGAGAACCAGCACACTCCATTTTCGGTCCACTTTATTCGTGAATGTGACTTTTGTCGTCGACTTGTTGCTTTGGGCCTTATTTCTAAGCGTCACTTTGATTGGGAGATGATTGATACTTTACGAATTAATAGAGCGTTGGTTAAATATTTGAAAATTTTGTATAACGACCCTACACCCGGTTTATGGAAAACCGAGCCCGGGAGGCCGCCACGAATAACAAAGGAGAGTACGATAGCGGAATCCTCATGATTAAGCAGGTATTGGACTAGGTTTTATCGCTAAACATCGCTTGAAACCTTTTTTCTTAAACGAGCGACCTTCGGAAGGTCACTTGAAAATACACTTGACCGAATCGCTTTGAAATTTCTGAGTTGAGCGGTTTAAATAAAATCGCTTTAGAAGGGTTTGAGCGGATTTGCTTGAAAATGTCGCTTAAAAACTTTCGCTCGGGTGGAGCGAGTTAACTAAAGTCGCTTGCCGATTTTTGAAACAATGGACTTTGAAAAGATTACATGTGGCATATAATTTTCTTCAATTGAATTACAAACCTTTCTTATAGCCACGAATAGAAATCTTAATTCGAGCGAAAAGACTACTCAGATGTTTTATAGCGAAAATGAAACTTAGAGCGATTTTAGGTTAAAACATAGATGATTTTAAAGCTATAAAATAGTTGCTTTATCTGCACTTACAGACATCATTCCATAATTAAGCTTTGTAAACAAAATGCTCCTCATCCAAGTAAACAGAGCCAAAGATCAAATAAACTGAAATCGTAGCGGGAGGGCAATACATATTTGTTTGTTCCAAACCATAAAAAAAGGGAGCAAGTCTGGATACAACAAAAAAAAATACATATATGCAAGTATGAGCACTTGCATCACCAAGATCTTCTTCAAAAGGATCTGCTTGCCCGCAAAAGCCTGCTCGTCACCAATTCCACTTAACCATAACCTGCTCAACCTGCACACAAGGAAAACAAGAACAGAGTTGAGTACTTTAAAACACGCAGTGGACATTGTGCCCGCAAAATCACTTCAATACCTAGAAGCTTTAGAAAGAAGTTATCCTCTTTAACATATTTCACACTCACTGTACAACCTTCTTATTTTGATCTAGGGAGTCTGTCCGCTCCTCAAGAACCTCGATCGCACACCTTAAAGTGTAGCGAACCTTACTTAACTTGATCTAAGGGAATTTGGCCATTTCCGCTTGGAACATTGATCACTTGCCTTGGCACGGCGAACCTTATAGTGCACTTAGCTCGAGCTTTACTTTTATCGGGCCCGATCTCACTCGTCTCACAATCCTTGGCCGAAGCCGACAAACATTTCAAGAATTTCTATACACATATATATATTTGTTAAGGGAACTTCCATGGCATAGTTTAATTCTAAAAGAAAAGCAATGTATAATCACTTAAATAGTAGTCGCTTCAAATAATTCGCTCGGCGACTGATCGCTCGAGGGTTTAACCCGCTCGGGGTCCTTAGTTAGAAAGCCCAGACTAAGTCGCTCTGAGTCCTGACTGCTTGAAATTGCTTAATGGCTCACTTCTCCTCTTTCACGCACCCTTCATAAAATTTGTGAACAAACTATTACTTACACAACTAAAATAAGGACTCTATCACGGCTCAACTTATTGCTAAGACTAAAGGGGGTGTTTTAAGGTGGATTTGGTTTTACTCTTCTTTCTAGAAAAGCTCTAGCAGAAAACAGGATCTCCTAATCCTATCGAAGATAAAGTTTACATCTGAACTAGAGTGGGAAACATTTTTTTTCTAAAATGGAAGGTGTTAAAGGACAGTGGAGACAGTGAAGGTCTTTTTTCGTGCTAATTTTCTTTTTGGAAAGACATACTTGATGTACAGTAATCGTGAACTTTGGTTTAGCCTTCTTTCAAATATTTTGACACAGCAGTTCGGAAAAACTTAAAGGCTTTAAAGATGAGTTTTTAACAACATATCATAACTCCTTAGGATTTCTTAAATGCCCAAGGTTTTTCTCCCAAGTTAAAATAAAATACCAAGAAGTTTAAATGAAATCGTTTGAAGGTTTTACCTTGAAACTTCGATCTTGAACTCGTTCTTTTAGTTGGTTCTCTTTTTTCTCTCGATCTCACTTCTTCTCTCTAAGTTTAGAAATGAAATGAAATTTGTGAAAATTGCAGCAAAGACAAAAAACCCAAAGGTGAGGGTATTTATAGGGGTGTGGTGTACATTTTTCTTGAATTAATAAAACTTTATTTGAGTTAAAGAAATCGGTATGGCTTTTGTAGAAAAGGACACTTAGTACTGCCAATAGGGTAGTGGCATGTTGCAGAATAATAGAGTTGACTGACACATAATTAATGAGCCTGGCACACCTCTCAAGATAGTTCGACGACCCTCACTCCTTGAGCGGACTCCCTCGAGCGAATCCGCTCGAGGTATAAAAATCGCTCCAAACTCCTCTCCCCCTTTGCCGCTCGGAAAAATTCGCTCGCTCATGAAATTCGCTTGAAGCGACTTTTTCGCTCATCTCGAGCGAACATACATGCTTCGCTTACGCTTGACTCAAGCGGACTTCTACATACCTTGCTACGGAATTGAAGCGAACTCCGAGCCGCTCCGAACTGCTTGGAGCGGACTCGCTAAGTTTGAAACTCTTTCATCACACAACCTTTAGCGAAATTCTTAAGCGACAACTAAAATCACTTTAATCAATCGTAGCTATTCATAAATAAGTTGTCACCAGCTAAGTGAATTCGTTATAACCTTAATAACTTATGTATGCAGCCATCATCAATCGATTGCTTTCTGAGAGTACATGTTCCCACTCATATAAGCACATTGTTGTTAAAGTAACATGAAATAACCTTAACTCCTTTCATAAAAGAAACATGCTATAACCTTGGAACGAAATTGTATTAATAACAAAATTTTTAAATTCGGGCTATTACATCCTACCAACCTTAAAAGAAATTTTGTCCCGAAATTTTGCTTATCTACTCAAATAATACGGGGTACTTTTTTAGCATCTTCTCTTCAAGCTCCCAAGTGACATCTTCTTGACTTTGGTGCCTCCACAAAACCTTTACAGAGGTGATAGACTTATTTCTATGTTGTTGCACCTTGTGATCTAAAATTGCTTGGGTCGGCTCTCACAGCTTAGGTCTGGAGCGAGCTCGATTTCCTCTTGGCGTATTAAGTGCCTTAGGTCGTACACGTATTTTCGAAGCTGGGAGAGATGGAACACGTTGTGCACGCTGCTCAAGCTTGGTGGAAAAGCCAACCTATAGGCAACAGGGCCTATCCTCTCTAGAATCTCATAGGGCCCAATGAACCGAGGCTTCAACTTTTCACTCACGCCGAACCTTAGCACTCTCTTGAGCGGAGATACTTCCAAGAACACCTTATCGCCTACAGCGAACTCGATTTCGCTCCCTCTTCGGTCGGCATATACGTTTTGCCTATCCTGGGCCTCTTTCATTTGTACCCTTATTTGTTTTATTGTATCTATCATCTCGCTTATTGCTTCGGGGCCTAGTGCTTTTCTCTCTCCCGCCCCATCCCAGTAGAGCGGCGATCTACACTTTTTCCCATAGAGGGCTTCATACGGGGCCATGCCGATAGTCGCTTGGTGACTATTATTATAAGGGAATTCTACCAATGGTAGAGCGGGTTCCCAATGGCCACTTTGGTCAAAGACTACGGATCTCAACATATCCTCTAATGTCTGGATAGTCCGTTATGATAGCCCATCACTTTGGGGATGATATGCGGAGCTAAAATTCAGCTTGGTCCTTAATTCGCTTTGCAAATTCCTCCAGAATCGCGAGGTGAACTTTGAATCTCTATCCGAAGTGATAGACTTCAGTACTCCTTGAAAGCGGACAATTTTTGGCACGTACAACTGAGCGAGCTTCTTGGAAGTGAATGTTACCGCTATGGGGAGAAAATGAGCGCTTCTCGTCAAGCGGTCTACTATTACCTATATCGAATACTTAATTAGGGATCCCACGAACAAGGCCTTTGCGAGCGATTGAATTGATTCACTGAAAGTTGAGATGGCTCAATCTTCTATGCCATGGCCAGCCCCTTTCAGGTGCGCTTCGAGCGACCAGACAGACTTCTTTGTTGCTTGAGATCCACTCTGCTACGTACATGTTTCCTTGTCGTGTTCCCTTGAGAGCAACCTGCTTTATAGAACCATGCTTTATATAGACTTTGTTAGCAATGAATTCTACAATATGACCTTTATCGCAAATTTGTGAAATGGAGAGCAGGTTATGTTTTAGCCCCTGGACATATAAGACTTCATCAATTCTCACATT
Organism: Monarda citriodora; assembly: GCA_028566335.1. Taxonomy (NCBI): domain Eukaryota; kingdom Viridiplantae; phylum Streptophyta; class Magnoliopsida; order Lamiales; family Lamiaceae; genus Monarda; species Monarda citriodora. The sequence continues at coordinate 3,619 of JAOWBJ010070705.1, read as the reverse complement.
GCCCAGTTGCAATGTACTGCATACTTCAGTGAATCCTTTGGAGTTATCACCAAATGTCACTGATGGTCCATCTATATCTATGACATTCATGAGGAAGGATCTGACACCAGTCATGTGTCTTCAGCATCCGCTATCTAGGTACCAAATAGCGCCTTCTTTTGTCCTTCCTCGAACTATCTGTACCACATGCTTCCCCTGTATGATCAAGAGCGAATTTTAGGTACCCAAATGAATTTGGGTCCTTTGGGGTTAACAGTTTGGCTTTTAGCCCTAGCGGAATTCAAGTTTGAAGCCGCTTGAGGCTTAGGCCTTTGAATCTTGTGACTACTGTGAGGATGGATTTCACAATAGCATGAGCAATGACGTACACAAATAGGTTTAGCGACTTTCCCGGACCGAAAGTCGTTTGACCAACTTCGTGGAGCAAAGTCTCTTCCAAAGTGATATCTTTGCGAGCACAAAGTTCGCTTTGCAACTTCATCCTCAGCAAGTTGCCAAACTTAAGGATGGTATAAGTTAGGGTTTGAGCGAAAGTTCCATTTTTGATGATAGTTTGCTCTGCCCTGAAATTCCGCAGGTGAATTGAAGCGATATGAACTTCGCTTAGTAGCGGGTTGCCTTCCCCCTTGATTAGTTAATTGTCTTTAGGGTCTGGAAGGCACATTTCGCTTTGTTCTCACTTGGTCATTGACCTTATTCACCTTCAACCAGTCGCTCCCTTGTGTTTTGAAAGTATTTTTTGGATGACTCCTGGGAATTTCCTTCTCTTTTCCTTTTCTGGTATGTACCAAAGATGCAACGGGCTTCTCCGGTACAATCATTGAAGAACGTACAAAAATTGGACTGGAAGAGGTAGAGGTTTTGTTGGGAACAACAATGTACCCAATCCCTTCTTTTGAGCCGTGAGGCAGAAATGATTGCTTAATCTTCTTAGTCGCTTGAGATGCGTCATAGAGAGATTTGAGTTTAAAAGCCAAATGCTGCTCACTCCCTTGAGCGATATCCAATTTTTCATGGAGATCACTTAGCTTGCTTTCCAAGTCGCTTAGCTTCTCACCACTGAGAGCGAGTTGGGTCGCTTGCTTGGTGTTTTCCAAGCGACTGTCAGCAAGTGACCGCTGAAGTTTTTGTCGACTCAGCTGTAGCTCAGCGTAGTTGCCATGTTCACAAGCGACTCTTTGCCTTCCATTGAGGAATTCAAGCTCTTGAGTTAGCTTAGCATTGTTGCTCATGTAGCGTCGTACGAGAGCTTGCAGTGCTTGGTGATTCTCAACTAAGTCGAGATAGTCTCCAAGCAGCTCATTGTCGAAGAATGAATCCGTATATTCCTCATTTTCTTGAGGAGTATCCGGAATGTTCTGCAGGTGTGCATGTGTAGTAAAGGATGAGTTAGGGTTTCCAGAAAATGTTACCTCATCCTCCGCTTCATCACTACTTCTGGCCATGAGGTTGAATTATGGCTCACCTTCATCGAAAGCGAGCAACCCCATGTCGAGCGACGCCTGAGCCGCTTCAGATTCTTCATCTATGAACTGATCCTCGTCATGGTTGATCCCGTCCACAGGTATGTCTGCTTCCTCCGCAATGTAGGCTCTGCGGACATTGAGCTTGGCCTTCAGTTCCTCTCTCTCCTATTCTGAGAGGGAAGGACAGTCTGCTTTGTATTGGCCGGCCTTGTGACATTCGTAGCACTTCACGGTGTATTTGACACCGGCAGTTCCTCGAGCGGAGGCAGACTCCGCTTTTGCATTGATGGGCAAGCGACCTGATGGTCCTTGCTGCTTCTTGTAAAATCGCTTGTACTTTGCAGCACGAGCGTTGAAGGTGTTGAACCCTCGGATCAACGTGAGAGCGAATTCTCTCAATTCCTCCTTGGACATGTCTCCCATGTCTCCTTCAGAGAAGGCGCATGGAGAATCCGTTTGCTTTACGTGAGCGGCTTTGTAAGCCAAGCCTTTCTCTAGAACGGTCTTCTCTTCTTCACTTTCTCTGATTTCCTTCTTGTTGATATGGAATTCCATTGCTTTGAAATCAGAGAATCGAGCCTCGGGGGATTGAGCTCCCAAGTCTTTGTTGAAGAGGTAGTTCTCCTTGATCGTTTGCCATTTGCCAAAGAGGCCATGGCAAACCTTGGTGTTCACTTCCTTGTGTGAGAGCTCCTTTCCAAGGGTTGTAAGTGTTGTGACCATATTCAGAACCCTTGTCTCGAATGCTTCCATGCTCTCACTTGGTTTCATAGACAGCGCTTCAAACTCTCTCATGAGAACGGACAGCTTGTTTTCTTTGATCTTTTCCGTTCCTTGTGAGAGGAGAGCGAGCGTGTCCCACATCTCCTTTGCAGTCTAGCACTTCATGATTCTGGCGAGGTGTGCATCTAAGACTGTTGACTGGATGACATTCTTCGCTACCTGATTTAGATATTCAATTTAGTAGTCGGCAACGGCAAACTCCTCACGTGGCTTTACGACATAAGTCGCTTCACCTGGACCTCCAGTTGGAACGATAAGCTTCATGACTATGATAGGACCATCGGTAATGACCTCCCACATTCTGTCGTGAAGTGATGCCAGGTGGGATTCTATACTGAAGCTCCACGTATCATAGTTTTCAACAAAGAACTGTAGCAGCGATCCTGAGGAAGTCATCTTGGAGAGTGGTTAGAAAATGCAGTATGCAGTGAACAGTCTTAATACACGGTTTTCTTATAAAAGATCTGTTCAAAGAATTCAACTAAGTCACTTTAAAAGATTTGAAGCTGCTTCGATATGCAAAGCAATAGTTCTAATGAACTCTTGCTCTGATACCACTTGTTGGCCCGGAAAGCACTAACACACATAGAGGGGGTGAATACGTGTTTCGAGGATTTATCCCCTTTTTCAAATTAATAAGCAAATTATGAAATCCCCTCTTTCGATGAGATCACTCGAGCTGAGACTGGGCGACTTTTGCCGAGCGGATAAGTCCGAGCGACAAAAGTCGCTTCCTTAGAGCTTGAGCGCGTGGAATGTGGTGAGCGATTAAGTCTTTTAAGAAAACCTCTTGCTTTTAAAGTAGTCTTCCTTTACTTAAGTGTGTGTGTGTGTGAGAGATATGCAATAAGCAAATCATTGAAGACAGTATTGAAACAAAGTAGTAATGTGTGAACACCAGGATTTATAGTGGGTCGGAGCAATTCTCCTACATCCACTCTCTTCCAAACTAGGAAAACATTTCACTAACAAAGTTAGCTACCGGTTCTTCGGTTCCCGGTAAGACAAGTCGCTAAACAAGTTTAGCTACCGGTTCTCTAGTCCCCGGTAAGAAAAGTCGCTATCAAACATAGCTACTGGTTCTTCAGTCCCCGATAAGACAAGGCGCTATCAAAGATAGCTATCGGTTCTTCCGTCCCCGGTAAGACAAGTCGCTATCAAAGATAGCTACCAGTTCTTCGGTCCCCGGTAAAACAGGTTGCACAGATCTTGCGTCCTCTGGCTGAACGTGAGTGAATTTGGTCTCACTCGGGACAGTACAGGGTTTGTTGAATTCTCAACAAGGATCTCTATCTACAAGATTATCCTTTTACAGTGAGTGCAAAAGGTATGATAGGATAATCTTCTTCTTAAGTATTCAAGTTATATAC
>JAOWBJ010070486.1:0-10112 GCA_028566335.1 Monarda citriodora | reverse complement strand
ACCAGGCCGGTTACCGACGGACTGTCCGTCGATGACCACCGACGGATACGTCGTCCGTCGGTGGCCTGGTCGGTAATGGCGCGTTTTTTTGTAGTGCACATTTTTTGTCATTATAGGAAAGAAAACTAATAAATGAGATGAACTAAAATGAAAAGTGAAACTAATTTAGTGAGATAAAGTTAATACTTAATTTCTTCACCCTATAGACCATGTTATCATTAAATTAAACTAGCATGATGTCCACACGTTTCGGCGGTCCGACTTCATCTCCTTTTAGTTGTACTACGGCAGCGGCAGGTGCAAGCGGCAGAGCGGGAGCGGCGGAGAAGTAAGAAGGGTGCGGCGGGGGAGAGCTTCACGGTGGAGAAGAGTTCGAGTGACTCCGCGGTGAATTCAAAGCGTCGATGGTGGAGATGATAGTGGACAAGTAGATTTTTGCGGCGGCAGATTTTGAACTTCTCGTCACATATCTCCACGGAAACTTAATACGAGTTTTAAAATTTATTTTTGAAGCTTTTTTCTTTTGCAAGATATTTCGACTAAAAGAAAAAAAAATACTTCAAATATATTTGAAAACTTGTACTAAGTTTCGGTATAAATGCATGCTGAGAAGTTCAAAATAAAACGCGCACAATGGCATAACTAAACTACTAGTAGTACTACTATAATAATATGATGCATTTTCAAACCTCATCCTCTTCCCTCATTTTCTATTTTCTGAGTTTCATTACTTTCAGTTACATCGTCGATTCGTCGTTCTCAGTTCTCTATCGACTAAATTAGCACAAATCAAAGATTTTATTCTTTCTAAATTTTTGAATATCATTACTTTGTGAAGGAGCTGCCCATCAATTTATTAAAAATTATCAAAATATCATAACTATAAAAAAAAAATTGAAGGACAACTTTAACCTTCCACAATCTCCAATTCCACCCTTGATGTTGGCTATTATTAACAAGATGATGCAATAATATTTTCTTGATCTAATTAACCCCTTTTTTTGGTTGCCAGATCCTATAAATTATATACAGGGTCTCCTCGTTTACCATGATATATACGATGAATATGAAATATATCCAATAATAGATATGTTATCCTCAACAGCTTAGTAGTATTTTAAAATTTTCCACAGTATCTTTATAACATCTTCAAGAATCCATACTGATACTATGATAGAACTGTGGCAGCTGTATCTCACCAAATTGTCAAGTATAATAGCATTAGTGTACCAAAGTTCCTTTTTATATACATGTATATGTATACACACTACCGCCATCAGATTAGTCTCATTTACTTTTGGTATATAAATTAAAGAAAATGATAATATGTGGTTGTAATTAATTTTGAGGGGAGTAAGTTAATTGTAGTAAAAAAAATTTGTCATATTCAAAAATGAAACTAATAAACCAAATGAAACAAAATGATAAATAAAATTGATTAGATAAGATAGAGATAGTATATAGCAAATAGCAAATAAGTATAATAATAATGAGTGAGGCAATTTCTAATTAGTGTAGGGAGATTCATAAGATCCATTACTTCATCAACAACAATTTAAAACCAGAACAATATGAGGCCGACCCGATTCAGACTTTTTTTCCTTTCTTTTTTTCAGGTTTGTACAAAATTTTCATAATGTGTAGCGAGATTCTTAAGATCTATTGGATGGTTGGCTTAATTCCACCGCATGTAAGATTTTATATATATATATATATATATATATATATAATTCGAATGTTTTTGTATATTATGTATATTTTGATGTATCAATTCATACTATTAAATTATATTATATATATATATATTTTTTTAAATCTCAAACATAAAACTCAATTCCGATTAAAATTTTATATCTTCCCGGACTCAACAAATTTGAAAGCCAATATTTTCCGTTGCCCCTCATTTTCAATTTTATAAAATCAACTACGCCTTATCTATACTACTACGGTATATAATAATTATCCACCTCCTATAAATAGAAAGTTACACATATGTGAAATGTTCAAAATACCCCGCCTTTTTTACCAAAATAGAAAGTACTACATAATACAGATTCGGGTTCGATTCCTAACTGATGTATTTATTCTATTTTTTGATTATACTTCTGGGCTTAATGTCACTCTCAGGCCCAATAACTATTATTTAAATTAACATCTAATTTTAAAAAAAATTAATTTGCTTAATAAATTCATTTACATTCCAACACAAACACAATTTATATTTAATTATTCCTAACGCAACGCGCGGGCAAACACGTTAGTTATCCCTTATAAGGCGACATCGTCATTGGTTTCGCCACCCTCACTGGCATCGCCCCTACCTTTCCGCTGGTCCTGTCTCTATGTGACGCATCGCAGCTGCGCAGGCCGGTCAACCGTCGTTGGCATGACAACACTAGGAGAGCAGGGCTCCATCGTCCTTCATCACGGCTGCGCCCATCACGCCGTTGCCTTCTCCGACGTCTCCACATTGGAAAGATATCATTGTGGGGGAATGTTTATAAGTGAATAAATATGTGGACTTAGTACCAAGTGGGCTAAGTGAGTGTGCAAGAGAGTGTGGGCTCTCGCGCGCACACACACTCAGACACGAGCACCGTCGTCCGTCCGTCGGGCTCGGGCTCGGGCTCGGGTTTCGTGACCGTGGACTTGGATCTTGACCTCCAAAAGTATAGTGCTTTGGCCTTGACAAAGCCAAAAACGTATGGGCCATGTGTGTGAGCCAGCGGTCGCTGGGGCCCAGCGATCGCTGGGCCTAGCGAGCCATTGCGCGACGTTCCAGTTTGCGTACCCCAGCGATCGCTGGCTGTACTGTAACAACCGAGGCTAATCAGTTTTCAACCCTTTCACCTCACCATTACCTCCACTACTTTAGTGGAAGTTAATACCACGATAATGCATTGATTCTTCCACTTGTGAGAGGCCTATATATAGGGGAGTTGTGCATTGTTGAAGTATACAAGTTTTAGATCAACTTTTGCATACCGAAACTCTGTCGAAATTCATATCGAGTGCACTCATATTTCCTTGACATTTCGAGCTCTTCCTCACCTCATTTAGTTCGTTGGAGCCTTTCTTTGTGTTTCGTGGTGCTACTTCGCAAAGGACGAAACCGTTTTATCTTTGAGGACGATACGCCAAAAAGTGAACACTACCGGGGCGTATTTCGTCTTGCGGATAGATGGCTATCCTCGACTCGGTTTGCATTATTTTATTAGTATTTTGCGTTGTAATCTTCTTTACAATTTTGTAATAGTTTTATACGTCCGAAACAAGTTTATTGTATTACAAAAGTTCATTTGTAATTATTATTTCTAACAAAAGTAAAACGGACAAATAAGACGGGACAGATGGAGTAATATAAAAATAATTACATGGACGCTTGTAATATAAAAATGACAGAAATTATGTGGACGACACATCAGTTTCGATTTGGCTGGAAATGTAATCAGCGGTAAAATTAAACAAACTTCAAAGGTGTACTCAGAGAAATAATCGAAAGTTCGTGATTTAAACGAAATTAAACAAAATTCTTAAATGCATTCTTACCAATTAATTATTTACTCGACTGTAAATTAAAGCTTTTAACTATACATGAACTAATTACAGAAATCCTACAACGTTTTTTATTGGATTAATGCAGTTTAAATATACAACTTTTTGGTTAATTTCCGTTTTTACTATGATTTTTTTTAAAAATTTATCTAAATACACAACCTCTATTGACCGTTCATTTTTACCACGACCTTTTAAGAATTTGCTTAAATACACGACCTTTGTCGACCGTCCAATTTTTCTAACAAATCCAATTCTCCTCAAATTGAATATAATGTGTTAATTCATTTATTTTGTTGTGATGATGTTGAAATAAAACAACGTAGTTTAATACAAACACAATTTTAAGGTAGCAAGTCTGGAGGTATATATACGTCGGGATGTCGGTTTCGCACTATCCATCATGTACACTGATTCGTAGGCGCCAGCATAGTTACCGCCGCTCCCGAAGCCCATCACTATCTCCCAATTCCCATAGCATCAGATGTAGCCTGTCGCCAAACCCGGCCCCGCTCGCCCGAGTTAACCCACAAATCCTGTAAAACAACTCAACCCCACCCACCTATCTGAACCCAGAGATCTCGTACCGGAAGTAGCACCCATTGAACTGGACTCATGCCACGATCGCCTCCTCGCACAGCTTATGCGCCAAACTAGGGACTTTCTTCGCCCCAGCATTGGAAGAGGCCGTTAACGGCGGCCTTCGTCCCGTCGCTTTGTAGTTATTGGCAGATGCGGATTAAGAGATCAAGTTGTCGAAGAGAGCTTGCAACAATTGCATGTAGACGCGTCAACAAAGGTTGTGTATTTGCACGTCAAATTCAATTTAGGATAGTTGGATTTTTTGGAAAAATTAGACAGTCAGCAAAGGTCGTGTATATAGTCAAATTCTTAAAAGGTCGCGGTAAAAAATGAACGGTCAATAGAGGTTGTGTATTTAGGTAGATTTTTTAAAAAGTCGTGATAAAAACGGAAGTTGACCAAAAAATTGTGTATTTAGACGGCATTAACCCTTCATTGAACGGTTATGGATTTTACAGTGAAGAATCTTTGATCAAGAATGCAGCCTGCACAAGTTTATATACGCAGACTTACATAGCTTCAACCAATCAGCAAACAACACGTGTAATACCGTTTTAACAAACTAAAGACGTAAGAATGTAAAAACACGCTTTACTAACTACTGCAACTAACTAAGAAACGACTATAGTATCGAGTCCCAGCTTATACAATTTATTCTTGCTTTTATTCAAGAACAAGCCACTGCATACTCCAGCATCCTTCATCCCTTCAATCTCTTCCTTCTCCAACTTCCAACAACCCAGCACCTCGCTCCAGCCTTCAACACTTCATCACCCCCTCAAGATGGACCTTTGTGAATATCACACAGTCCCATCTTGCTCAATAAAGCTAAAAACCGAGGGCTAGAATAGGGTTTGGTAAAGAAGTCTCCCAACTGATCAACTGTGGACAGATGTTGTAGATGAACCAAGCCAGCTTCAAAGGCATTCCTAACAATATGACAATCCACCTCAAGGTGCTTTGTCCTCTCATGAAACACTGGATTGCGAGTAATGTGAATTGCAGCCAAATTATCACAGTTAAGTTAAACAGGAAGAGAAACATGTACCCTAAAATCTTTAAGTAAAGAGACTAGCCATGTTACCTCCCTTACTGTAGTCCCCAACGCCCTGTACTCAGACTCAGCAGAAGAGTCTGAGACGTATTCTATTTTTTACACTTCCATGTCAACAATGCAGGCCCAATGAAAACACAAAAACCAGTCAAGGACTTTCTTGTGTCCAAGCATGCAACCCACTCTGCATCGCTATAGGCCCTGAGTTTAAAATCATTCACAGCAGGAAGAAAAATGTCAAGGGAGGGACACCCCTTTAGATACCTAAGCACATGCAATGCAGCCTTCCAATGAGTCATAGTTGGCCTGGATACAAACTGACTCAGCTGATGTGAAGCATAGGCCAAGTCAGGCCGAGTAAAATTGAGGTAACGTAGTTGCCCCACAAGCTTTCTATACCTCTCTGGTTGATCCATGATCTCCTCATTACCCTGTGAAAGAATAACACCAGGTGGTAATGGTGTTTTAGCCGAGTGACAAGACAACATCCCTGCAGAAGTGAGAATATCTAGTATATACTTCCTTTGAGACAACACAATTCCTTCCTTTCCCCTTGCAATCTCTACTCCCAATAAATACTTAGCCTCACCAAGATCTTTAATGGTAAATGCAACATGCAAGTAATCCTTCAAGCTTGAACGAGAACCAGGTTACTACCAGTGATGAGCACATCATCAACATATACTATCAAACACAGAAAATCATCACCGGATCCTTTGAGAAACAAGCAGGGGTCAGATAAAGATTGAGTGAATCCATATGCAACAATCTTTCTGCAGAATTCTTGATTCCACTCCCTGGAAGCCTGCTTAAGACCATAAAGGCTCCTTTTTAGCTTACAAACCTTCCCATCAGCTACAGGATATCCAGGGGGAGGCTTCATATAGAGATCATCCTCCAAGTATCCATGAAGGAATGCGTTGTTGACATCTAGTTGGTGTAGATGCCACCCCTTTGCTGTTGCAGCAGAAATCAGAAGCCTCACTGTGGTAGGTTTTGCCACAGGAGAGAAAACCTCATTTCTAATCCAAATACTTGATTGTAGCCCTGTGCTACCAATCGAGCTTTGAATTTATCCACCTCTCCAGTTGGTTTGAACTTCACCCTGAAGATCCACTTACTCCCAATTGCCTTTTTATATTTAGGCAAATCAGATAACTCCCAAGTCTCATTTTCCTCCAGAGCCTGAATCTCCTTTTCTATAGCCATCACCCATTCTGGCATTAAACATGCTTCTTTGTAACTTTGTGGTTCTTTCACTGATTGAACATTGAGTAAATAGGTCACATATCCATGATTAAGATTAGAGGATATAGTGTAAGGAAAGGTAACTGGATTACCTTTTGAACTTTCTAGCTTAATACCCTCTTGGACCATTCCTACAAAGTCAGCCATCCAAGCAGGCTTCATAACTTCCCTAATGCTCCTTCTTGTAACTGGTGGATCTGCAAGTGGGGGACTAAGAGTAGAGGTCCTGCCAGCAGCATTCCCACCATCAAATTGTTCCCTCTGATTTATAACATGTGCAACATCACTTTGCACTGAAATCCTTTGCACTGAATCAGAAGAATGAGAAACACCATCATTAATATTCACAAATGGCATTACAGGTTGAACTTCATGTCCAAATTGAAGTTGTGTTTTATGAGGAAACACATCAGGAACAATCTTCACATCCCTAGAAGTGACCAGCCTCTCATTTTTCAAATCATACAACATATATCCCTTATGTGAAGAACTATATCCCAAGAAAACACACTTAAAGTTTTTAAAATCAAACTTACTTTTGTGTGTAGTCAAGTTCATGGCATATGCTAAGCATCCGAATGGCTGGAGCTTTGAATAATCAGGTTCTTTGCTGAACAAAATGCCATAAGGTGTCTCCCAGTCTAACACTCTACTAGGCAGCTTGTCTATCACATAGGTTGCTGTCAGAATTGCATATGGCCAGTAATTTAATGGCATTTGAGCATGAAACATCATAGCCCTAACAACTTCCAACATGTTTCTATGTCTTCTTTCTACAATCTCGTTTTGTTATGGTGAATATGTGCATGGTTTTTTATGAATAATACTATGTTCTCCAAAAAAGTTGTCAACCCTTTTATTCACAAACTCTGTCCCATTGTCACTCCTGAAGATTTTGATACAAGTCCCAAATCTGTTAAGCACCATTTTAATGAAAAACTGCAAAGCACCAGCTACTTCATCTTTGCTATGTAGCAAATAAGTCCATATTGTTCTACTATGGTCTTCAACCAAAGTAAGAACATACTTTGTATTGCTAAGATTGTTCTCTCCATAAGGTCCCCACACATCCTCATGCACCATTTCAAACAAAACACCTAATCTTCTGTTCAGTTGAGGAAAGGGGTCCCTTGTTTGCTTTGCCCTAAAGCATGCTTAACAGTGGGCTTGTATCTCTCTGTATTCTTCTTCTCTAGCATGACTAATAATCTTGAGATGCCTCATAGTAGTCATGGAAGGGTGTCCAAGAAGTTCATGTCAGTCTCTGAGTCTCAACTCAGTAGCTCTAAATGCATTACAGAAATGATTCTCAATCACAACTTCATAAACATAAAGATTTCCTTTGACATGAGCCTTCCCTACCACTTCATGTGTATCCTCCCTTCGAAAAATACACTCTCTCTTTGTGAATATGCTGTGTATCCCTGAGTTACTGGACAACTGAGCTACTGACACCAGGTTATTTGTGAAGTCTGGCAAGAACAACATTTCTCTGAGTACCAAATCCCTACTCAACCTTGCTGTACCAGCATATCTTACTACCTTGTATGATCCATCAGGCAAGTGAATTCGTACTGGTTCCCTTAACTAATAATTGTTCATAAGCAAGTCTGGATTGGAGCAAATGTGAGAACTAGCTCCAGAATTTATAATCCAAGATCCCCTTTCCATGCTAGAAATTATACTGAATGCAAAATGCCCATCAAAAGTCTCAAATACTTCTTTCTCATTTCCCTTATTTCTCACAATTGAATTAGCTTCCACCTTAGACTGATTATTGGACTGAGAGTTCATTGTTGTGAGATATTTAGCCAACTCTGCTTGGATTACATTAGACATCTCATGAGTAGGCACCTTAGTCTCATAACTTTTTGAAACTGAATCAGCGTCCTCTCCACAATCAGATAGATTGGTCTGTTGCCTTTGCAGTGATTTCTTATAATCCTTGTACCAATCTGGCACTCCATGAAGCTTAAAACACTCCTCCATTTCATGATCATTTTCATGACAATATTTGCATTTAAGCTTTCTCTTTTCTTCTTTGGTCAGTTGCTTCTTTTTATAGAAACCACCCTTTCCAGCCACTGCAAACACCCGATTGTGATGAGATTGCTCTTCACTAGCTTCTCCCACATTCATAGCCATTAGATTTTGTGTTTCATGCACACTATTGCTCAGCATCATCTCATCTTCTACTTGTATGATCATGGCATACGCCCTATCTACATTTGGCAAAGGTTCTGATAACAATATCTGGTTCTTAGACTGTTCAACATTAAGACCTTGCAAAAATTTCATCAAACGTTGTTGCTCTTCCCTTCTAAGCAGCTTATTCTTAGCATCGCATGTACAGCCCAATGGTGGCAATAAGCTATCCAATTCATCCCACATTCCAGTAAGGATATTAAAATATTGAACAACACTTTGATTTCCTTGTGTTAATAAGAATATCTCACGTTGTAGTTTATATATTTTTGGTCCGTTACAACGCCCAAACCGATGCATAAGAGCATCCCAAAGTTTCTTAGTGTTATCAATATGGGTAAATCCATTCACCAAATTCTTCGAAATAGAGTTTAAAATCCAGGATGACACCATGTAGTCAGTTTTCAACAACTGTTTATAGTATTTAGCCGATGGTTGGGTTCGGGCAATGTACCATCAATTAATTCGAGTTTGCTCCTAGCTCCCAATGCTCGCCGAATCGAGCGACTCCAGTTGATAAATTTGACACCGGTTAGAGGTGCTGTAACCAGTAGCATCCTCGGGTGATCCGATTGATTCAGGCTTAAGATCTCATCTATTTGCTCCGTAGTCAGGCCATCTCCTCCAAAGTCATTAACAAATTCATCGTCTGCTTCCTCAGTAACATAATCCTCATTATCATCACGTTCATAGTCCAGTCTCGATCCCGAGCTCTCCCCAACTAACACGTCCTTCCATGAATAGCGACCTCCGACTCTCGCACGATTAAATTGACCTCCATTACCTCGTGTTATTATCAAAGTAGCAGATCTAGTATAGTATATGTATGAATTTGTAGAAAACAACACAAATCAACCCAACCCGATCGTAACCTATAGCTCTATGATACCATGAAGAAACTATGATGAATGCAGATAAGAAAGTTGTATCATATTCATTGAACGGTTATGAATTACAGTGAAGAATCTTAGCTCAAGAATGCAGTCTGCACAAGTTTATATACGCAGACTTACAACTTCAACCAATAAGAAAGCTACACGTGTAATACCGTTCTAACAAACTAAAAACGTAAGAAAGTAAAACACGATTTACTAACTACTGCAACTAACTAAGAAACGACTACAGTATCGAGTCCCAGCTAGCACAATTTATTCTTACTTTTATTCATGATCAAGCCACTGCATACTCCAGCAACCTTCATCACTCGAATCTCTCCCTTCTCCATCTTCGAGCAACCCAACACCTTGCTCCAGCCTTTAACACTTCATCAATCAGATCTTTTGTATAAGTAATATTATTAGCCGACACATTTCTTAAGGCTGAATACTTTGCTACGAAAGTAACGAAACTACAATATTCACGTTCCGCTGTAATTAAGGTTAACACATGTTCCAAATAATAATAATAATAATAATAATAATAATAATAATAATAATAATAATAATAATAATAATAATAATAATAATAA
>JAOWBJ010070378.1:0-10118 GCA_028566335.1 Monarda citriodora | reverse complement strand
CAATAGCTCTTGATCAAATATTTCTTGAACTAAACTCATCAAGACTTCTTTGAATTTCTTCGCTCGTGCTCGAGTAACTGGACCAACAGGAACACGCACCGGATCTTGCACCAACGTCGAGCCTTGGGCTACATCACGACCCCCACCCAAGATCCATGCGTATTTGCCCGGTGAACTACGTGTGCCAGAAGTGGCCGATGCCATACGGAGCCGAGATTCCATGCTGACTGAACTCCGAACTCACCTTCAACGTGCCCAACACCACATGGTTACCTCCGTAAACAAGCATCGACGTGATATCGTGTATGCCGTAGGTGATCTTTTCTACCTCAATTTTGACCTTATAGGCAGATAACACTTTTCATAAGGTGCAACCGCAAGTTGGCGCCCGGTTTCTTTGGGCCCTTTCGGGTCGAGGCTCGTATTAGTGATACTGTGTGTCGTCTACAACTTTCAGCTGATGCACGAATTCACCTGGTGTTTCATGTATCGCTACTTAAAAAAGTGATAGGCACAACTGAGGTTGAGACTGTTCTGCCGCAGGTGTTAAAAATAGTTTATCCCCCCTTCCATCCTGACTCCATTCTCGATCGCCGCATCGTCGACTCCAAGGAACAAGTATTAGTTCAATGGGCAGGCCTACCTAGAGAAGATGCAACTTGAGCTGACATCGGCGACTTTAAAGCTCAGTTTCCATTTTTCAGCCTTGCGGGCAAAGCTGTTTCGGCGGGGGGAGGCAATTGATACGCATCATTGGCAGACGTATACGAGACGATGACGTGGCATATGGGGTCATGAGGAAGACATCCGCGTGGATAATAATGCCAACATGAAAAGAGAGGCAGAATTGAATTAATGAGCGGCTAGGGCTAGAGTTGTGGATGAGGATGAAGAGAAGATAACTTCGCAAAGTGGTTAAACAAATCAAATCTCAAGAGATTGACTTTCGACAATATTTCATTTAGAATATGATTCTATTTTGTTATTATCATTTAATTCCTTAGTACATATATATAAATATAAATATATATATATATATAGATATATATATATATACATATATGTATATATAGGTATATATATGTATATATGTATATGTATGTATTTGTATATATGTATATGTATATATATAGCATAGTAGTAGGAGAATACAATTATCTTTTGGAGATCATTGGACGCATGATTGCGTAGGTCCTCTTTGAGGAATTTCGTCATTAATTTACATTCGTTCATATTTCCATCAGCTACTTTACCATTTCAATTACAGTATTTCTGTCGAACATCTTCTGTGCGTCAATTTCTGTTGTGGCATTTATTCGAACAACTACTGAGCACCGTATCCAGGCCTTTCCTCCAACACTATCTCCCGCCTCTCTCTCCCATCTCCCCTGATTCGTGAGTTCTGGAGTCCGGCGTAGCTCTTTTTGGCGTAGATCCTGTGGCGGCGGCTGTTCACAACTCTCTCTCTCTCTCTCTCTCTCTCTCTCTCTCTCTCTCTCTCTCTCTCTCTCTCTCTCTCTCTCCGTAGACCCGGTCCCGGCGGCGGCTATCAGCTTTTTTTCTCTCCATCCGTCCCGTTGCTACGGGGGCTCGCAGCTCTCTCTCTCTCTCTCTCTCTCTCTCTGTAAATCAGGTGGCCGCGACGGCTCGCAGCTCTCTTTCTCCGTACGTTTGTGTCGAATATATCTATAAGTATCGGATAAATATTTTCAATAGTACCCATATTATTTGTCGGAATATTACTTAATACCCATATTACGACTTAATATCTCGGGATTTGTTCTTTATAGTACCAATAGTACCCATAATACCCATAGGTATTTGTTCATGTCATTATTTGATGTAGATACTATAGGTACTATGTGGCATGAGAATAGTACCCATTGTACCTATAGAGCATCATCAAACTGCAGTCTGAAATTTATCTCATTTATAGTCTTAGATGGCACCAACTTCAATTGTTATCTTACATGGTGGGTAATGGAGTGCTAATAACTCCTCCTATATTGGCGGAATAAGAGATATCGTCCATATACCACCGGGTATAACGTTTTCTGCATTACTAAGAAGGTTTGAAATGCGTTTAATGAAGTCATCGAAGGATTTCTTTTTCTTTGAAATATATGAATCGGATGAAGGCATGAGAATAAAGATCATTGATGATTATGAGTTGATTATGTTTTTCAAACGTATGCTGTTGAAAGACCTGTGTTATACGTCAATATAACACCGATGAATACAGAATTGTCTAGATTTTTATCACGTAGGTGTAAACCACAAGGTTAATGAATCATATCATTTCGATGATGGGATGATCCAAATTTGTCTCAAATACTGGTGGACAATTCTGACTAAGATTCCGATAATTATTCAATGATGATGATGATCCAAACTTTGATTTTGATGATATTGATGTTGGTGGTCAAGATGGTTCCGAGGAAGAGTTCAATGAAAAAGATAATGATAATGAAGAGCAACTATATAGCTTCCACAATGTTACACCTTTACATAGCCATCAAGATTCGGTGGACATGAATCTTGGTGGTCGCCATTGGAATATTCCCGGTGCCTCGTTCCATAGCTTAGCTCCTAGAAAAGATTTAGGAAGTGCAATAGTCGAGGTGTTGGTCTGTACCATCTTCATCACCAGTATGAGTTCCACACGCAAAAGTCTTGTAAGAAAAGATATCAGCTGGTTTGCAAACACAACAGGGATAAATGTCCGTTCATCTTATATGCTTGTGCAATGTGTGATGCTTGGATAGTTGATAAGGTAGTTGCGCACACGTGAGTTAATGGTTTGAGATATCAAACAGATCCAAAAGTGTTCTCTAAAGTCTTAGCTGCGTACTTTGTCCCTAGTTTAATGGTTGAAGGTGTAAGATTAGGCCGAGGGATATCATAGCATAGGTACTATTTCGACCCTGTTTAAAAATAGTATGTCGTCTACTATGGGTACTATTTACAGAAATAGTACCCATAGTACCCGATATTCGTGAGTACTATTTCTTCAAATGGTACCTATAATACCCCTTTATTTTTGTTCTTTTATTTATATTGTTTATGCCCTCTTAGATGAGTTCACTGTCGAGTACAGTTTCATAAAATAGTAACGTAAGTTTTGGGTTTTTCTATCTAACTGTTTAGTTTGGAACCGCACAGATAAAAAGGTCATTTGGTGCTACAATTAGTTACCAGACTGCTTTATTTGCAAGGAATCAAACACTTACTCTAAGATACGGTGAATCGAGCAAGTCATTCCAGCTGGTCCCAAGTATCTTTACATGTTACAATAGGCGAACCCGGGATCTGTAGTTGAATTTAAACAAAAGAAGATGGTAAGTATCAATACTGTTTTATGGCTCTTGGAGCATGTATAAGAGGTTTCAAGGCATGCCGACCTGTTATTGTCGTTGATGGCGCACATTTGATGGGGAAATACAAAGGCATTACGTTTGTGGCTGCTAAGAAAGATGAGAATGAACAGATTCTCCCCTTAGCATTCGGGTTTGGTGACGTGGAATGTGATGAATCATGAACTTGGTTTTTAAGGAAGTGTCGCAATATATTTGGTTGCCCTCCAAACTTGTTGATCGTGTCAGACAAGCACGTTAGCATCAAGAATGCTATGGATGCTATCTACCCGAGTATACCTCATGGACTTTGCATTTATCATTTAAGGAGTAAGATCAAGAGGAAAGGCGAGAAAGCGATGACAATGTTCTGGTATGCTGCTAGTGCTTACAGAGTGCGTAGCTTTGAGACGCGAATTGAACAACTTAAGTCATTTTCACCGGTTGCATATGTTATAGTGATGAAAACTGATCCTTCAAGATGGACTCGATCAATGTCCTGGGTGTCGATATAAGTTTCTATCTTCCAACGCAGCCGAGTGCTTGAATGGTCGGCTTCGTTGGGCAAGAAAAATGCCCGTGTGCTCTATTAGAGTGTGTCCGTATGATGGTTGCACAATGGTTTGTTGAGCGTCAGACTGAGGCCATGAATCGAACTGAAGAGTTAACTGCGTATGGTGTGGATCGATTGGCCAGATCAGCTGAATTGGCACGCGACATGATCACCGAAGAAATTTCCCCAACCAAGTACAAGGTATCTTATTGCCAAAAGCATCATGTGGTGGACATTCAGAACACGACGTGCATTTGTATGATATAAAATCTTGACCTTATTCCATGTTCTCATGCGTCAGCAGCCATACGATACACCTATAAGACAATGGGTACTATGAGTATTATTTTATAAAATAGTACACATAGTATCCTTAGTTTTAGTGGACACTATGGGTTCTTCTGGTACTATGGTTAATATAGTACCCATAGTACCTTGGTTGCTATAGAGTGATCAAATAGTACACATAATATCCAAGGTACTGTGGGTACTATGGGTATTATTTTAATTTAATAGTACCTACTTAGATACTATGGGTACTATTTGACCAAATAGAACCAATAGTACCTAAGCAATCTATTAGAATTTGGTTTTTATTTTGGTTACTAGATTTGATTAGATTTTAATTCTTTATTTTGTTATCAGTCATACAAAATAGTCGGTTGTTTCTTTGTGAGTGAGTATTCTAGCACTCAATCTTTACGAACAATATGTGCTGGAGAGGTTATGCCAATCCCGATGCCTGAGGACTAGTGTGTTCCAGATGAAGTTTTATCAAGGGTTGTTGAGAAGCCCGACAACCCGAGGCAAGCCGGTCGACCTCTTGAGAATCGGATGAGTGCCGGATCTGGATCCCGTTCGAAGGGAAACAGGATGTGCTGTAGGTGTTTTACTAGAGGTCATTACGAAAACACTTGCATCACCCGAGTTGGACCGTCACATGAGGATATTTCCACCGGCCAGGCGGCCAATACGATTAAACGTCGAAGACCGAAGAAGTGTAGTATATGTAAGTATGAAGGGCATAATCTCCAGACTTTTCCTCAGAGGACTTCTGAGTAGATTATTCTATTTGGATTTATGTACTATTTGTTGAATTTTTTGCTATTTTACCCATACACTGTAACATTTTTTGTTGTTTCTATTTTATAGTACTGTGTTGAATAGATGAGAACATTTTGGTGCCTAAGGTACTATCAGTACTATTTTTCACTAATAGTACCCATAGTACCTTATGCCAATGGATACTATTGGGAACAGGTTGGAAAGGAACGGCTTGATAAACACCACAAACTTTATGGCAAACGATGCATGCGATACTTCCAACGCCTCGATATTGTGGTTTGTCTTCTTTTGTTTGGTATGGGGAATCTTCATGCTAATAAAGTTACTTTGGACTCCCTATGAAAGCATGTGATACTTTAGATTCCCTATGCACACCTCAATCAACTTGATTTACATTATCGACTATAAATAAATTTCCATGATCATATGATGAGCCGAACACACCTCTCATCTCACGAAATAGTATTCCTTGTTGTCAATGGATATTATACAGCCTCAGGAACAATACTTCTACACTCCTCCATGGACAAAAGAACGAGTTGATATTTATATAAGCCTCTTGCTTACACATTTGGATGTCGCGTTTGGCCGTAAGCTAGAGGATTTGGATAAGCCTCTCAGCCGGACCTTGCGTGATTTTAACCTGGTCGAAGATCTACAACTCGAGCTCGGTGATTTGAAGCGTCGATTTGCTCATCTCCACGAAAGGTACGAAGCGTGGAATCTTCTCATGAAAGAAAGAAAAACCATCTTCGTTGTGGATGAACATTACCTATGTGCAACTGATGTCATATGGACACGCCTAATCAAGGTTCGTGTAAAACGCAATTCACTTTTTCTTATCATTATAAATTATAAATTATGATAATTTGCTTACCGTATTTATTTGTCAGCAAAATCCTACTGTGAAGGCCTACTACTAGGCTTTGGAGCCGGAATACAAGCTGCTATCCGATCTGTTTGGGATGCTCAAAGAGGAGCAAGCTCCGGCTACGTTGGATGAAGCAAACAACCAGGAGCTCCGGCCTACCGGCCGTGGTAGCGGCGTTCCGAAGGCAAGAATGCCTCGTAAGCCGGATATGAGCAATTTTTCGGGCGGGTCGTCTAGTCATGTATGAAGTTTTTGTTAAATTCACCTAATGTAATTTGTATTTTGTTATTTTAGTTAATTCGTATTCGTATTTGTATTTTGTTATTATTTTGCTATAAGGGTTCTAATATATAGTCATGAATCTAATTGGGTACCCATAGTACCCATGAGTATAGTACCATATTATATTGGGTACTATGGGTACTATTTGATCAAATAGTACCCATAGTACCTTGGGTACCATCGGTACTATAGGACCTTAAATCTGAAATCTGCAAGAATTTGCTACCATTATTTGGCCATCAATAGCACCATTTATAAAACCACAAGTTAGTGATTTTCATGCAAATGGAATGAAAATCACATAAGCATCACATAAATTACAAAACAAAAAAGTGCCACATGTTTGAAAAAAATTTTACCCACCATAGCCACCATAATGCACAAAAAAAAAAAATTGTATTTTACCCAATCACCTCCTCTACGAATTTGTGCTGAATTTGTAGATTGATTCTGCAATGTGAGTCATCCATGCAACACTCTGCTTTGAACTCATGGACCTTTCCTTCTGGGATGTCAGCTGGTTGATCATGCTTTTCAGCGCAAGTGGGCCGCAGCTTGAGTTGTCAGTCTGTTGGAGTTTGTTCACCTTAGGCAGAGAAAACTCCAGGTGCCACACTGTGAACTTATGTGGCCCGGGGTTGTGCTCGTAGTAGCCAATGTTCTTGAGCACCTGTGGGAGTATTCTGCCCAAGGGTCTGAACTCCATCTTTCTTCTATCCATCCTTCTTCTATCCATCAGATCTGGAGTAAACAAATGGGCGTTCGAGTCCCATAGGACCATTCCGCATTCCTTCATGTCAATAACAACGATCACCCAATGTTTAGCTATAGCAAAATGCCACAGCTTGATCAACTATATGTCACGACCAGACTTAGCTAAGGATAGCCAAACCGGGAAACCATGACTAGGGGGAATTAAGAAGCGGGGAAAGAAAAAGGGGTAGGAAGCAATGGTACGACCTTTCTAGAGAAATGACATAATCAAGGATAAATAGTCAAATACAATTAATGTCATCAAACATTCGAGTACATTATTATTCTGAAATGCGAGAAAGTAAGTGTTCAAATAGATTCATAGATCATTGTTTTACGACCCTTATTGAAAGAAAAGCTAAAATGGACACATGTATGAGGACATGTGCCACAAAAAGTCTTGTTCGCTTGTGTCGAGTTGACATGAGCCGCCTGACACCACCTGGTAACACATCCCTTAACCTGTACATAGGGAAAACATGCACAAGGCTGAGTACAAACGCACTCAGTGAACACTTGCCCAAATCGTTGTTAATTGTCAAGCCATCTAGTCAAGAAACATAGGGTTTTTCTTTTCTAAAGCACATATGTTCTGAAAGCATTTTGTGATCTTAAAAGTCGACTGCATTCTAAGTTCATATGTATTTGACCATATCCGTATCTGAGTAACTGGAAGGGTGGCCACCCTCCGCAGTTACGAGGAATGATCACTATCTGAATGAGCGTCCTGATGTGTACACTAGTCCGTGGTTAGAACCATGGACCCGATTTCGATTTGGTGGACCTGTCGCCACGAGTGGGCCTGATGCCACGCAGATATGTCTCATATAAAACAGAAAGCATTTTATGGCATGACAATACTTGAAAGAAATAACAGCTGAGAAAACGTATTTTGTTTGATAGAAAGCCCACCTCAGTGGTTTTTTTTTCCTTAGCTGTCAAGAATCGAACGCACTGGTCTAAACCCTTGCTGACGAACAACCTTCAAACGTAACGAGAAATTCGGCTTAATAACTACCGAAGAAAAATATTAACCATTGGCTGGAAGGAAGGGTTTATCTTAAGGTACGATTTTCCTACTCGGATTTGAATCTGATTAGCCTTGATTAATCGGGGCGAATGAATCTTTTAGTTACCGGACTAAATTTACTAATTAATGAATTAATAAATTATAAATATTTAGAATTATACTTGTCATAATTAACGGGTTAATAGGGCCCGGTTGTTACGACCCTAGAGAATAAATAAATTGGGCCAGCTGATGAATGAATCGGCCCAATTAGAAGAAAAATCTCATAGCCGAGTTCAGAAAATGAAAACGGCCCAAGAAGAATTAATCCCAGCACATGTTCTGGAAATTTTGCGGGTCGGACCCGACCCGACTCGTCAAGACCCGGGTATTTAAAGGCAAGGGGGTTTAGGGTTAATCCTCCCTCTCTCAAAACCTAAATGGTTGATTCTCTCTCTCGCCTTTCTACCTTCTGTCTTCTCTGGCAAGCCCTTCTCTGGCGAGCCGCCGCCTTCACGAGCCTCCGCCGTGTCTCCCAGTGATTGAAGGTAAGCTCTCACCTCTCTTCTGTCTTTGAGTCCCTAGTTCTTACTTCCTACTCTCCTTGCAGGGTTCGACATGTGTGGCCGCCGATGGTCCTCCAGTGAAGTCTCTGGTGCCTCCATGAAAGCTAAGTGCTCGTCCTCCTTTGTTACTTCGTTTCTTTGATTTTTTGCCCGATTTCCACCATAACATGGAACCTTGGCTTGGACCTTATTCTGATTCTCTGTCTCTCTCTCTCCTCCAGGTTCGTCTCTGGGTCATGCAGGTCCGCCGTGGTTCGATAGCCTCCGATCACGCACATCCGCCGTGGTTCGAGCTCGGTGGCTTCTGGCCTCCCTCGGTCGAGTTCCTCCTTGGGAGAAGCTAAGCTTTCTCCTCTGTCTCTTTTTTTCCTTCTAGGGTTTTAGGGTTCTGTGAGTTTCGGCGTATTTTCTGGGCTGGAATGTGAATGTTGACAGAGTTGTTTCTGTTTACGAGTCCTAAGTGTTCTGTTCTGATTTTCGGTGCGAAGGCATAATTCTAGGGTTTTCTCTCTGATCTCCTTATTGTTAAGGTTCTGTTCTTTCATTCTTTCGGTTTCTTGACTGTTTATGAGTTGACTAGGGTTTGTTGTTTCTCTTTTGGATGCGAGTTCTGTCTATTTGATTCTCTGATTTTTCTCTTTCTAAGGGAAAAAGTGAATGTTTGGTGATTTTGGGCCCCGGTTTGGGGTAAAGCATGCTAGCGATATTTGTTCAAGTTGTTTAAGAACTTCTATGTCATTATTACAAAGCATGTTAATCTGGTTCTGTTATGCCTCTGTTGGTTGTTATTAGTCTTCTATGCTAGATAGTCCATTCCAGTCCTGGTTTTCTACACATTATGCTCATGCTTGGTTTATTGGTGAAAGAGTATCATAAGTTCTATCTTTTAGCATGCTGGTTTATTCATTTCTAAGGTGGGTTTATGAGATCATGCTGGGTTTGTATAGAACGGGGAGAAAGCATGCTTGTGAGGGGTAAGGTTGATACCTCGGAAGTAAAGGGGTGGTTGGTGACTACTCTCTCTCTCTTCCTCCCTCCTTCTCATCTGCTTGCCCTCTCTGGTTTCTGGTTACTCCCCTTCTCTCTGGTTTCTGCTCACTCTCTCTAGTTTCTGCTCACTCTCTCTCTTTCTCTGGTTTCGAATTTTTTTCTAAGTGTTGGGATACTGGCTGATTGAACTGGTCTGCTCCTTTTATAGTGGCATTCTGGTTCTGGGTTTTGGGCTAAAGTATTTGCTGATTGGTTACTGTCTGCTGTGATTAATGGGGCTGATTTTCTCCTGTCCTAAGTAGCAGAATGGGGAGATATGAATTTTGTTTCTACGTGTTCTTCTATGTTGCTACTGTTGTGTTCTTAACCTTAAATTGTTCATTCATTAATGAACTATGTTTTTCTGCAGGGTTTTCTGGTTTGGGGATGCTGACTTATAGGAGAGATTTTTCTCCCCTTACTACCAGCCAAGGCTCATGCTGACTGCTCCTGTTTCTTTCCTTAATCAGCCATTATTCATTTTGATTTCTAGCAGTCCCATTCCCCTTTTTGCCTAGATTTCTGTCCTGCTGATGTGTTTTGAGAGGCAGGCTCATGCTCCTCATTTATTAAGCCTGTACTATTTTAAATCCTAAATTCTGATTGGTCTGTAATTTGTATTATCACTAGGGACTCT
>JAOWBJ010070377.1:0-15691 GCA_028566335.1 Monarda citriodora | reverse complement strand
TGAGTGGCCCCCTACATCTCGATGGGCTGAAACAATAAAGAAGAACCCACTACACTACAAGTACAAACAAATTCATAAATCAAAATGACAGATAATGTTTACATAAAATTCTAAAAGAACAGGGAGAAAAAATAAGTTACAAATGACTAAACAAAAATCTAAAATGACAATAAGCAACAAAAATACTCACTGCTTGTCTCTCTCACACGAAGCTCTTCTTGATATTTCCGCTGCTAATCGAGTCCCCTTTCGCAAGAAAAATTATGGGCGATTGCTCTCTAGAAAACTAGGGTTCCACCTTCTAATCGCGTTGAGATAATTTTTGAAAAAAAAAATCATTGGTGATGACACCTGTTTTGGTTTGAGTCAGATGGAAAATTAATAATTTAATAAAAAAATAATATATTAATTCCGTATGGCTCCGGCGTACCATATATACAATTCGTTGTCGGAAAATCGTAATCATAGTAGAATTAATAAAAAATAATAATTCAGGATTTAATTGGATATTTTACGTAATTCGAAATATTTTTGATGAAAAGTGAATAATTCATGATTGTTTTGATATTAAACCATATATTATACTCGGTATTCACTAGTGTGCCACTTGTGCGATCAAGTGGAATTGAAAAACAATGTAATTTTTTTTAATTAATTAATTTATTATCAAGCATGTAATCCTCACCTAACCTCCACCGAGTCAAAATACTACTAGTCTACTACCATCCATTTTATTTGGGCAAAAACTTGTATGTGGTTGATCATATTGTGTGGCCATATCAAAGTGTCAATCTTATTGAATTAAAGTGTCAATCTTATTGAATAAAAGTGTCAATATTTAACATAATTATTTAATGAATAAAAGTGTCATTTTTAAAAGTGTCAATCTTATTGAATAAAAATGTCAATCTTATTAAATAAAAGTGTCAATGTAAATCCGGTCACACTTGGGTGACCTTCCTCACCCAAGTGTGCCCCATTTATTTTCGTCCGAGTAACTTTTTCGATAAAGTAATAATATCTCTATCTCATGACATTTGACTCTAATCTTTATGTCAATCAATGCAAGTTTTTCCACCGAAACTTAATATGAGTTTTAAAATATGATTTTCAATTTTTTTTGTTTTACGGGATACTATGACACCCATTGATATGCCCTTACCGCACACAAACAACCACGCAACAATTGTTCGATAAATTGCCACAAAAGAAACTGATGCACTTGAATTGTTTGTAAAAAAGATTGAAAGCAAAACTGCAGAGAATTTCAGACGATAGGTTGAGAAATAAGAAAACTCTATTCTTAAATCTACATGGACTCGATCTAATGGATCCTACAATTTATAGGATCCTTCCTGCTTGATTCGACTTTACGATCCAGGAAAGAATCAAGAAGAAAACCCGGAAAAATAGACTTAATCTACTCTACGTAAAAGATAATCATAACTAAAGAAAATATCCAAAGAGAATATAATTAATATGGAACGAAATCAGCGTGTCTTGCTGGACAAGTCTTCTTCCTTGTGGGTCTCGAATTCTTCATGCTTATCGGTTGAGATACGAAATCTTCCACAACAGATATAACCTTATCGGGACTCTTGTTTAGGTTTGGGCTGGCAAAGTTGTGGACGATGGGTTCCTTGTTGGGCCCTTCTAGATGCACGACCCTATCAACTCCCCCTCCCATCGAAGACACCTTGTCCTCAAGGTGTAAATTCGAAATATTCTCGCGCAAGAAAGAAGCAGATTCCTAAGATGGATGTGATGATTTGGCCGACGACCAATGGACCAACCATTGTTCTTGAGGTAGACGATCCAACACCAAACGGCGATCAGTGGCTCGGATCGGTGTGTCAAGAGGCTTGCTATGCACAATCTCAGATGGCAACGGAGTAGAGACATCGGTGGATGGAATGAAAGGACGAAGTAAGGACACATGAAATACATCATGAATTTTGCTATCAACATGCAGTTGGAGACGATAAACGACCTTCCCGATGCGTTCAAGAACTTCATAAGGGCCAAAGAAATGGGGACCTAACTTATTAGACTAGGGACAGGCAATAGAAGCTTGACGGTATGGTTGCAAACAGAGAAGGACACGATCTCCCACCTGAAACTCCACATCCTTGCGATGTTTATTGGCTGAAGCAGACATGATGTCTTGAGAATGAGCTAAGTGCCGTTTGAGATTGCGCAAAGTACATTCTATCTCTTCCAACAACTCAGCAACATTGGAATTATGAGAGAGCCGTGAGTATGTCTGAAAAAGATTCGGTGGCGGGCGGCCGTACAGAGCCTGGAACGGTGACATTCTGATACTAACATTGGTGGAACAATTCAAAGCAAGCTCAGCCCACGTAAGTAGGTTGAACCAAAGCGTGGGCTTGTCATGGACGAATGCGCGGAGATATTTTTCAAGAGCGCGATTCGTGACCTCTAATTGACTTCAGTTTGCGGATGATAGGCGGTTGTAAACTGCAACTTTGTCCCACTCAAGGCGAAGAGCTCATTCCAGAAGTCGCTCATGAAAATCGGATCGCGATCCGATAATAACTTGGCGGGAAACCCATGTAACTTGACGATGGTGTCAACAAATAGGCGTGCAACACGAGGGGCGTCGAAACCAGCCTTCAAAGCTTCGAAATGGGCATATTTGGATAGACGATCCACTACGACCATAATAGATGTATGGCCGTGGGATGCAGGAAAAGCGACTATAAAATCCATTGATGCGGCTTCCCAGACCATATTCAGAATTGGCAGAGGTTGAATGAGGCCGTTTGGCTTGTCTCGTATGTACTTCGTGGTTTGGCATGTGAAGCAGGCTGCCAGAAATTGTCAAACATCACGACGTAGTCCCGGACAATAAAAAGAAGATGCCACACGATCAAAAGTTTGCTTTTCACCCGGATGTTCGGCGGTTGGAGCTGAGTGGCATTCCTCCAAGATTGGAATTTGGGCCGTGGAGTAACGACTAAGATAAATGCTGTCTTGAAGTACAGTAGGCAATTGAAAACAGCGACATGAGTAGGGCCTGTTGAATCTCGCACAGCATGGTGAAGTTCCAAGAGATCGGGCAGTGTGGCATTCTCTGAGGAAATCACAGCCAATATGGAGGGAGTGGGACGGGCAAACATGGTGAATGTAGAGGCAGCCGGGTTGTCGGCATCACGACGTGAGAGTGCGTCCGCAACCTTGTTAGAGGCACCATTTTTATACTCGATAGAAAACGTGAAGCCCATCAACTTCCGAACGTAGAATTGCTGGTCGGGCGTCTGAATAACCTGAGATAGCAACTCCAACTCCTTGAGGCTATGTTGGTCAGACCGAATAACAAATTCCCTGCCTAGCAAATACTATAGCCATTTGTGAACAGCTTCCACAATTGCGTACAACTCCTTGTGGTAAATGGAGGTGAGACGGCGGCGGGGGCCCAACTTCTTGCTAAAATATGCGATAAGATGGCCCTTTTTCATGAGAATGGCGCCTATGCCAGTATCACTTGCGTCTGTTTCGACGATGAAGGTCAAGGAGAAGTCGGGAAGATGCAAGACAGGTGTGGAGCTCACAGCCTCCTTTAGGGCGACGAAACTGGTCAAGGCGGCGTCAGTCCAAGAGAAGCAATCCTTCTTCAATAAATCGGTGAGTGGTCCGGCGATGACGGAGTAATTCTGATAAAATAGGTGATAGTAGCCCGTTAAGCCCAGGAAACCACGTAATTGCTTGACGTTGGAAGGTTGAGGCCAAGCAAGCATAGCCGCGATTTTCGAAGGGTATGCACGAAGCTCGCCAACAGAGATCAAGTGGCCCAAGTACTCGATTTCTGCAACCCCAAAAGAGCATTTTGATTGTTTGAGGAAGAAGGAATTCTCCTGAAGAATTGTGAAGACACGCTGGAGGTGTTGAATGTGTTGGGGCATGTCCCGGCTGTAGACGAGGATGTCATCGAAGAAAACGATGACGAACTGGCGTAAGTGAGCCCCGAAAATGTTGTTCATGGCCGTTTGGAAGGTTGATGGTGCATTGGTGAGGCCGAAGGGCATCACCAGGAACTCGAAGTGGCCATCGTGAGTTCGGAATGCAGTTTTATGGACATCCTCAACGTGCATTCTAATTTGATGATAACCCGAGCGGAGATCAAGTTTGGAGAACACTCGAGCGGCATGCAACTCATCAAAGAGCTCATCAGCAGTCGGAATAGGGAAATGGTCCGGTGTAGTCGCCGCATTCAGTGCTTTGTAGTCGATGCAAAAGCGGAAAGAGCCGTCCTTCTTACGAACAAGGAGCACCAGAGATGAGTAGGAGTTGGTGCTAGACTGAATAACACCCTGGAAAGCATCTCCCGAACTTGCCGCTCTATCTCCGTTTTCTGAAAATAGGGATAGCGGTAGAGCCGAACATTTATAGGCTTGGAGTTCGGGTGCAAGTGAATGCGGTGGTCCCAACGGTGGCTCAGAGGGAGACCCGTCGGTAGCTCAAACATGGTTGCAAAGTGTTGCATGATAGGCACCAAGTGCGGGTCGACGTTGGCAGTGGTGGACGCCAGTGCCACGTCAGCGGCAGGTGGTGGAAGTGCGGCCAGTGCGTAGATAGTGGCAGAAGGCTCGGCGTCCAATAGAGCAAGCAAGCCATTGTACGAGACGTCGTGAGGTGGTGTGTCCTCGCCTTGCAAGGAAATCGGTGTTGTCTCCCGGAGAAACCGCATGGTGAGTGTCTTATAATTTTTCGTAAACTCGCCGAGATCTTGAAGCCATTGTACTCCAAGTATTACGTCCGGACGCTCCACTTGTAAAATGAAGAGATCAATGTGGAATAGATGACCTTGTAACACCAAAGGAGCCTTGTGACACACATAGTTACATCGGAGTGAAGCTCCATTGCCTAAAAAAACACGGAATAGGGTGGTGGATTGCACGGGAAGACATATCTTTTCGGCAACGGATGGCTTGATAAAGTTGTGAGTGCTTCCTCCATCAACCAAAACCGAGACCGGAACATCGTGAAGAAGGCCCGTTAAACAAAATGAAAGGGGACGTAGCTTCGAGTTAATGGAGTGAATAGTTGAGGTATCACCCGAAATCAACATGTTCTCGGCATCCTCCTCTTCCGTGTGTGCCTCCTCGTCGACTGGTGTCTGCTCTCCATCATCGTCGTCCGCACCAATGAGGGCATAAATTTTTTTGCTGCAGACGTGAGCCCGGGTATATTTCTCAGGGCAGTAGTAACACTCCCCTCGCTTAGATTTTTCGGCTCATTCAGCTAGGGAAACCCAGACGATCGGGTAATCACGAGGGGGGCCCTCGCGGTTGGTGCGCGGAGGAGGGGCAGCAGGGCGGGGGCCATCCGTGTTGCGCACATGTGGTGGGACGTACTTAGGAGTGGCAGTGGTGTTGCTGCCCTTGGATGTGCGAGCAAAGGGCGATGGCAGTGGAGACCGTGAGGTGTGCACCGAGGACAGTTGTCTGGCAAGCGCCATAGCATCACTAAGGGAAGCAGGTCGCCGGGTGAGGAGTTCGGAGCGGAGGTTGGCGTGAACACCAGCGATGGATAGGGAAGTCAGAGTGTCATCGCCAACGCAGCCGACGTTCGAAAGATGTGACTCAAACGCAGTCATATAATCCTCGAGTGAAGACGTCCGACGGAGGGAAGCGAGCTTGCCAACATAGTCATCATATAATTCCGAATCAAAGCGGAGCTTTACATCGATCGGGAAGTCGTCCCACGACTTACCTTTATTGTTGTTCTCCCAATACGAAAACCACTCGGCCGCCGCATCATCCAAAAGGAACTCGGTACGGTAGAGGCGGTCGTCGAGCGGCGTGAAGGAATGATTATAGAACTTCTGGATACACTTGATCCAGTGAGAGACGTTTGTCCCATCGAAGCATGGCGGATCGAATTTCAATTTGGGCCACGCATCGGGATCGTAAGTAAGAGGCTTTGTGACCACTGATGGCGGGATGTGCCAACTCCGAGGAGAAGGAGACTGCCGTGCGTATTGGGGAGCATGGCCGAGGTTTTCTACCGCTTGCAAGAGCTTGGCGAGGTGGTCATCCATAGATTTATTGATTTGTGTTTATTGCCGTGTGAACGCCTCGTTGTCGAAGCGATGCGACATCATCTTCTTCTTGTTGGATGCCAATCGCACTTGTAAATCAAAAAGCATCTAACCAAGCTCCTGAATTGAGAATTCGATGGGAGTCTCATTGTTGCGGATGATTCTGGACCCGATGGCGTGAGAAACGAACAAACGGGGAAAGAGAGCGCAACGAGAACACCAAATGATATGCTCTTACCGCACGCAAACAACCACGCAGCAATTGTTCGATAAATTGCCACAAAAGAAACTGATGCACTTGAATTGTTTGTAAAAAATATTGAAAGCAAAACTGAAGAGAATTTCAGACGATAGGTTGAGAAATAAGAAAACTCTATTCTCAAATCTCCATGGACCCGATCTAATGGATCCTACAATTTATAGGATCCTTCCTGCTTGATTCGACTTTACGATGCGGGAAAGAATCAAGAAGAAAATCCGGAAAGATAGACTCAATCTACTCTACGTAAAAGATAATCATAACTAAAGAAAATATCCAAAGAGAATATAATTAATATGGAACAAAATCAGCGTGTCTTGCTGGACAAGTCTTCTTCCTTGTGGGTCTCGAATTCTTCATGCTTATCGGTTGAGATACGGAATCTTCCGCAACAGATATAATTAACCTTATCGGGACTCTTGTTTGGGTTTGGGCTGGCAAAGTTGTGGACTATGGGTTCCTTGTTGGGCCCTTCTAGATGCATGACCCTATCACCCGTAGTATCCCGTAAAACAAAAAAAATATTTAAAAATTATATTTTAAAATTCGTATTAGGTTTCGGTGGAAAAGCATGTATAGATTAACATAAAGAAAAGAGTCAAATATTATGAGATGAAGATAGTAATTATTGATTCTTCCTTTTGTCTTTGTATAACCATCAAACAAACTCTAAACTACAAGCGAAAAATATAAAAAATATGAAAAGTTGAAATATTTTGAGACGTAAAACCCGCGTTTACTTTCTTTAACCATATTTTTCTTGCATTTTAAATGATTATTTGTCATCCAAATTCCAAATTTATTATTCATTCATTAATTTATTTGTGTTGTTATCACGAGACTGAATGTTTAACTAAATTTATGAATAACTTAAAAATTCGAAAACTTTTCTAATTGTTATAAACAATTTTAAGTATAAAAATTGACGCGGCTGCATGGAATTTCATCAAATTGCACAATGTTTATTGAACTCACTCAAAAGAACATGAAAACAACAAAACAGAAACCAAACTAGCATTTTCCTGCTAAATTAAACCCTAGCGTTTCGTTATTGAAAGCCACGTGTACCAATCTGTCGGATGACGTCATATTTGAACACGTGACGTCAACTAGTCTAACGCAAAACATGAAAACGAAACGAATCAAGAGAAACGAATTAGGCTCAAGCACGCGCCGCCGCGCACTACACGAGTTTGATTCGATCTCCGTCCGCTCACATTTCAGCTATCTCGACGACATCACGAGGCTCGTCGAACTTGGCGTTGTAGGTGGTGTAGACGTTGTACTCCAACACCACGATGTTCGTCGCCATGGAGTAGGTGGTCTGGATCGCGTAGCCGCGGGCGTAACGGAAGGCGCCGGATCCGCCGGCGATCGGGAGCTCGCGCTCGGCGAGGGCGAACTGGTTCCGGCCGATGATGCTTATCGTGCTGCCGTTGAACTTCCCCGTCGTGAAGACGATGTTGAGGTTGATGGTGATGCCGACCACCGACAGGTCGGACTTGGTGTTGATCCCCTGGATGCGGCCGAGCGCCCGGGAGTCAGCCTCCGGCGCCTCCGTGATCAGGTCGTCGATGACCTTGACGGAGCCGAAGCCGCTCGGAGAGGTGGCGGTGATGGAGGCCGTCGCCACCTGGTACACAGTGGTGTTGGGGTGTTCCGTCCCGAGATCCTGAACGTAGAAACGGAGCCTTATCACCTTTTCTTTTCCACTGCAGATCTCGTGGAGGAAGCTCGTGTCTTCCTCCACGACCGTGTTTTGCATTCTCGCGTACACATCTGTGGGCGCGAGCATGCACGAGATTGTTAGAACAAGGCCTATAGTAGCTAGCTTTGCCATGTCTTTCTTTTTAATTGATTTTGGACAAGGGTGGTGAGTTGGCCTGGTTTTGTATTGGGGAAGAGAGGTTTATATAAGACTAAGAGTGAACAAATAGCTACGCAATGAATTAATTGATTATTTTTCATAAAAGGCGGATTAGGATGGAATATATATTTATGTTAAATCCTTGGATTAGTACAAGAAGAAAATCCACATCAGTCACCTACCTACTCGCATTTGTTTATCCAACTACAAACAAGTAGAACTGATTTCATGATGTGATCATCTAATTAGACACTCCCTATCATGTCAACATTTTCATGACTAAGCTATGATATTAGTATTATCATGCACCGGAGTGTTTGATTAAACTTATAAGCAACTTTAAATTTATATTCAGAAGCATTTTCAACGGTTTATAAGCAACTTAAAATTGTATATAAACTTACTCAAACACCCCATCATACTATGTCAACATTTTCATCTCTACATTTGGTAACAACCAAATAATTAAATCATAGTGGTGAAGTATTATATATATATGAGGCGGCTGCGACTTTATGATGATTATAAATATGAATCTTTTTGTCAAAAGGATAATACTATTGTCGTCAGGTAGGGTCTCTTAACGTGTCAATAATAGTTGGATTTAATATTTTATTCAACTTGAGCCATATTTAAGCTTATTGTTCGAATGAATCTGTAAATAAATTAGTTACAGTGGCAATATTTTAAACATGAAAGTAGCCTGTCATGGTCAATATTCTAATGAGGAATATTCTCGTATGCCATCGTGAACATATTTAGTATGATCAATTATATATTTACGGAAAAAAATACTATAAATATAATCCCGTAAAAATAAATCCTTAAAAACTAAATTTTAATTAAAAAAATCAAATTTTAAAAAAATTATTCACGTGGCATTGTCATATCAATCGTTGACACATCAAGAGTTTGTAAACGATTGTAACAACCATGGCAGTACCAAATATAGTGTCTTAAGTGAAGCCATAGAGATTTTTTTAATTGTATATGAGAATCTATAGTGCATCTTGCGTCATGTCGTCGCTGTAAGGCTGCTACAAATAAATTACAAAACATGTGAACAAAAGAAAAGAAGACTATAGTGTTGTATCTGTATTTCTGTTTGGTTTCAGAAATTCGAAATTAATGTTTTGCGTGTTCTGATTTTGATTTTTTTCAGAATTACTAACGTATACATATTTCGGAATTTGTGATAAAATTGAGTATGAAATGAATGTACAAAACCCGCTGACCGTTGACAAGTTGGTTTTTTTTTTTTTTTTTTTTTTTTGAGAAAGCCAAAAAATTTCATTCAACCAGAAGGAGAGACCACAGAGGTGTTGGGGTTACATTGGTGCAAAACAAACTCAGAATAAATTACATCAAGACTATGATCTGGATTGCGAGCCAATCGAGCAATATTGTGGGCGAGCACGTTCTTCTCTCGGCAAATCCATCGAAAAGAAACACGATCAAAGTTCCTCACTGCGTGGAGGATGTCTCCGATGACAACACCCAAGGGTGATCGAGGAAAGGATCCATTGTTGATGGAATCCACCAGGTGTTTGTTGTCAAGGTGCACTGCCAAGGTGCGGATCCCCTCAGCTGCAGCAGTTCGGAGGCCCTGAAGGCAAGCCAGGCCTTCCGCCATTTCCACAGAAGGACAGTTCAGAAGATGACTTGCAAATACCTGGAGTGGCACTTCCAAAGGATCAAGAAAAATGCCTCCAAGACCAGCTGATCCGTTAGGGTTAAGAGAAGCATCAGTGAGGAGGGTAATCCACTCCACGCTTGGTAGGGGGGCTGCCGACACACTTGGGTTTGCATGGGGTTGAGTCTGGGTGTCCGAGTTCGCCGTCTGGTAGTCGCGAAGGGAGGACAACGCGAGCTGAAGGCAGTCAACATGGGAAAGGAGCTTATGCTGAAAAACAACCAGGTTACGGGCTTTCCAAATAGCCCACAAGATGGAGGAGAAAACTTCCAGATACTCCTGCGGTTTTCCATGAATAACTTCCAGAATCCAGTCCTGCAAAGTGATGAGGGGAATGCAGTGCGGGACAGAAAGGCGAAGAGGGCTAACTTCCCAAAGGAAACGAACCCAGGTGCAATCCCGAAGAGCATGTTCGGTTGTTTCAGCGGAGATGCCACATTTAGAACAAAGCGGGGGGGTGGGAATGCCACGGCTATTCAGAGCAGAGCAGGAGGGAAGTGAATTTCTCATGCATCGCCAAATGAAGATACGCCATTTCGGGGGGATACGGAGCTTCCAAAACCACTTCCAACTCTTCGGGTTATTGGATGACGAAGAAGGATTCGATGTAGAGGCATCTTTAAGCTTCTTCGCCACCCAATATCCCGACTTAACGGAGTAGTTCCCATCTTTAGAGGGTACCCAGCTGATACAGTCCGAGCGCTTAATGGGGCTAATGTAGATAGAGGAAATGAGGCGAGCGGTCTCCATCGGGAAGATGCTAAAAACGAGGGAATGGTTCCACCCCGTTCCCGAGTCATTGAGGAGGTCACGCACCCAAGAAAGTTCCTGCACCACAGAAGAAAAATGAAGGGGAGGGGGTGTTAGTCGATTTCGTCCCGGGACCCAAGGATCGTCCCAGATCTTAACAGATCTACCGTCTCTAATAACCCATCTACAACCATCAAGCAACACTTGGTTCCCAGCCAAAATGCTTCTCCACGTGTAACTAGGGGAGAAACCCGCTTTTGCATGTAACAGATCCGAACGGGGGAAGTAGCGAGCTTTGAGACTAAGTGAGAGAGGGGAGTCAGGGACAGTAAGGAGCCTCCATCCTTGTTTGGCGAGAAATGCTTTGTTGAAACAATCAAGCTCTCGGAAACTAAGACCACCGTGACTTTTCGCTGCACACATCGCTTTCCACGAGCACCAATGGATTTTTCTTTCATTTTGTTTTTGTCCCCACCAAAAGTTGGCAATGAGTTGGTCGATTCGTTGTAGAACCGACAACGGGATTCGAAAGCAGCTCATCACATAAGAAGGAATGGATTGTGCCACCGCTTTGATAAGAGTAAGTTTTCCAGCTTGAGATAGGCTACGACATTTCCAGTTCTTTAATTTCTTGGAAACCCTTTCCTCCACAAAACGAAAAATGTCCCGTTTTTTCCTTCCAACCGTCGCCGGGAGCCCAAGGTACAGACCGTGTTTATCAACAACAGGAATTCCGCTTGCTTCACCGAGATGGGCTGCTCGGTCTCCAGAGATGCATTGACTAAAAGCAATTTCCGATTTTCCAAAGTTCACGCGTTGCCCGGAAGCACGAGAGTAAGTTTCAATGATCTCCTTAACCACCTCAATCTCTTCAAGGGCTGCCCTTCCAAAAATGAGACTGTCATCAGCAAAAAAGAGGTGTGAAATGGCAGGAGCAGTTCGGCAGACACGTGCTCCGTGGAGAATTCCGCGTAGCTCCGCTTTGCTGATCATTGAGGAGAAAACTTCGGCACAAATGAGGAAAAGGTATGGGGAAAGTGGATCTCCTTGTCGGAGTCCTCGGGATGGAGTGAATCGGTGTGTAGGTCTCCCGTTGATGAGAATCGAGTAGGAGACCGAGGAGACACATCTAAGGACTGTGCTCACAAACCTTGGTGCAAACCCCATTCTGGACATAACAGCTTCCAAGAACGACCATTCCACACGGTCGTAGGCTTTGGACATATCGAGCTTGAGGGCAAAGGAGGCTAAGGATTTGGCTTTGTTAGTCTTGAGGGTATGGAAGATCTCAAAAGCTAGGAGGGCATTATCAGTTATAAGTCTGCCTGGGACGAAAGCTGATTGAGCGGGGGAAATGATGTTAGGGAGGATGGGTTTGAGACGGTTAGCAAGACACTTGGAGACCAGTTTCATCACCACATTACAAAGGCTAATGGGTCTAAAATCGTGAGGGTGTTCAGGGGATTTTTTTTTTGGGATGAGGACAATATTTGTGTGATTGAGGGATTGGGGGGCTGAACCATGATTAAGAATATTGAGAACAGTTGCAAGTGTGTCATTCTTCACCAAAGGCCAGAATTTAGAGAAGAAAAGAACTGGGATACCGTCAGGGCCAGGAGCTTTAAGGGGGGGCATTTGGTTTAGGGCAAAGGTGACTTCTTCTTCGGTGAAAGGTTGCGCAAGATGATCATCCATCTCAGGGGAAATCCTTGGCTCAACTTCCTCTAAGACTTGGTCAATCCCCTCAGATTGTTCCGAAGCGAAAATGGATTGGAAGGACTCAAGAAAGATTCGCTCCATGTCCTCATGGCTGTCCAACCAAGATCCATCAGCGGCTTTGATCCTCCGAATCGTGTTACGTTGTTTTCTACCAGTTGCAGACCGGTGGAAGAATGCAGAATTTTTATCTCCTTCTTTGAGCCAGGAGATTCGGGATCGTTGACGCCACATAATTTCGTCCTTAACCATGAGGTCTTTTAGACTTTTTGCAACCTCCTTTTCTTCCAAAATTGCATCAGGTGAGGGGGGTCCTTTTTGGAGCTGGTCAAGCTTGAGATGGAGAGAGTCAATCTGCTTTCTAACGTTGCCGAAATGCCCTTGTTCCCAATCCATGAGGGTCGACCCAATATCCTTAATCTTCCTGAAGAACCCCAGAGGGGAGGAGTCACAAATTTGAGAGTTCCAAGCTGTTTCAATCACCTCAATGCAAGACTTCTCTTTAAGCCACATAGCTTCAAACTTAAAGCCTTTCTTTCTTCTGATTCTGCACGGAATCGAGTTGGCGGGGCTCCATTCAATAAGCAAGGGAGAGTGGTCCGATTGGACACGAACCAGATGTTCGACTCCAAATGCGGGGAAAAGCTCGATCCACGCATAGTTTGCAAAGGCTCGGTCGAGTCTTTCTTGGATGTTGGCCTCACCAAGTTGATTGTTTGACCAAGTGAACTGATTTCCAGTGAATCCGAGATCAATAAATTCACACTCCTCCGTAGCTCCACGGAAAGCTTCCATTTTTGTAGAAGCTCGAGGGTTACCTCCAATTTTCTCCGAAGAATTCGCTATCTCGTTCCAGTCTCCTAAACAGAGCCAAGGGCTTCGGGTGACCTGCTTTAAGGATCTAAGAAGCTGCCATGAATTCTCTTTTTCGTTATCCTCCGCCCAACCATAAAATCCAGTGAGTCTCCAGCTAGGTATACCACTCCACGGTAGCACAATAGCATCAATATGATGAAGAGAAGAGCTAGAAATGTTCACCTCAATAGGTTCCCTCCACATAAGGGTAAGGCCTCCTCGACGACCACCGCCTGAAGTGTCGCAACCAACCGAGAAGGAGTCAGCGAATCCCAGCTTCTGGGTGAGAATGTCCATTTCCAATTTAGATAGTTTTGTCTCCGAAAGAAAAAGAAAAGAGGGTGACTTCAGATTAGTGATCCTGGTAAGCTCCTGAACTGTCGGTGGGTTCCCAAGCCCCCGACAGTTCCAACTAACGCCTATCATTGGGTTCGGCGGGACTGCGCCGAGGCAGTCGCCGCCGATACAGAAGGAGAAGTCACAAGAGTTGCTTTTTTCGATTTTTTTGGGGAAACTTGCTGTGGGGAGGGGGACTCTGGGTTGAGTGGGAGAGA
The DNA here is from genome assembly GCA_028566335.1 of Monarda citriodora. Classification (NCBI taxonomy): domain Eukaryota; kingdom Viridiplantae; phylum Streptophyta; class Magnoliopsida; order Lamiales; family Lamiaceae; genus Monarda; species Monarda citriodora. Next base: position 1,936 of record JAOWBJ010070377.1, on the reverse strand, counting down.
GCGTTTTCGAGATGGGGGATTGGAGGATGTTTTGGGAGGGGATGGAATGATATGTTTAAGGCGAGCCATCTGTTTCCAGGATTTTTTTTATTTTTTGCAGCAGGAGGGGGAGGGGAGGCCATGGAAAGCTGGGGGGTGGGAGAAGCGGGAGAGACAGGACTCTTGGGAGTTTGGAAGGGAGGGCTTTGATCTTGGGGAATAGGAGGTGTTTGAGAATCTGAAGGAGAGGGGAATGAGTGTCCCCCAGCAGTAGCTTTGGGCGGAGATTCTGATGTGGAGAGTTTGTGGCAAGTAAGGGCTGAGTTGAGAGCATTCAAAGTGGGTTGTGGGAGGGATTTTTTGGGAGAGGGCTCGGGGTTTTCGATCAAGATCTTCTTTGGTCTTAGTGAGGTGTGGGGTTCACAAGAGGAACCAGTAGAAGGGGACACAGATCTATGGGAGCAGGGAGGGACATCTTGAGGAGGTTTAGTGGGGTTATGTCTTGGGCCCCAAGCAGTGTGTTTTTTGAATGGAGATGCTTTGATTTCAGGTCCAAAAGGAAGGACGGAGGTGTTGGATTCATCAGGGAAGTCAGCAGCAGCACAAAATTTATGAGTATGTCCTATGATTCCACAGTTGAAGCAATAAATTGGGAGGCCTTCATATTTAATGGATAGCCAAATAATTTTCCCTCCAATCATAATCTTAAGATTCTTGGTAAGAGGTTTTTCCACATTAATGGCTGCTTTTAACCGTATATACTTACCAAAGAGATCTTGGCTATGGTCGACGCAGATGAAAGTTCCCAACTTTCCGGCAATGGCTTTTGCGGCGGGAAGGTTCATGCAGCTTACGGGGGCATCATATATTCGGATCCAAAGCTGGGCCTCGGAAATGGAGATCGTTGATGGTTGCTCTTGGTCCTCCAGCGGTCGAACAAGGAACAAGTTGCCTTCAAAGTGCCATGGTTGATTTTTCAAGACCCACTTCATCTCATGGGCAGCTTCAAACTTAAAGAGGAACAGCTGGTTGGACCATTCCCTAGCCTCTAAACCTTTTTTTGCCTTCCAAGCTTTCTTCATAACTTCGAGTAATGCGTAGGAGTTAGATGGTTTGTCCGAAAGAAGCTTTCCGACGAGGCAAACCGGGCTTGAAGCAGCATTATGGTGACTGATGGCGGGTTGAAGGATATCTAGGTTCAAGATTTCTGGGTCAAGGGTGCTTTCAGGATCCATGGATGAGGAAAAAAAAGAGGGGTCAGCTGGAAGATGGTCGGAAGCAGGTGGAGGATGTGATGGAGCGGCGGAGTAGAGAGCAAGAAAGACGAGAGCATAGACAGGACCACCAATACCCACTGGATAAAAGGGTGAAACAGCTCAGAAGATCTGAGGATAATCTCTCACAGCAGAGAGGACTTTCTCTCTCTAGAGAGAGGAGTTGACTTGCGGCTGCGACTATTCTCCTTTGTCCTTTAGTTTTGAAATAAACTTGTGTTGACAAGTTGGTTGTTCCTATCAACTTGAAATTACGTCATCATGTCTACGTAAATATGTTATCCAGACGCACATCCAATTTGGAATATTTTATTATATTCCCATTGTTCTCGTTCAATTTTTTGATTATATATGTAATAAAATAATAAAACAGAACGAATACAATAAAACATGAGAAGTACTGATTGCACTATTTTTGTGTCTATTTTTCCTTAGTATTTTGTAGTGTTTGAGTAGTGATTCTATGTGTTTTTGTTCGTATTTACTTTCGTATTTAGTATTTGTGTCTTGTAGGAGAATTGGTAGAGTTTACATACTTTTGGGTCGAAAAGTAGCAAAAGAGTGGAAAAGAACCGATGAAGGAAGCGAGCACCGGAGCGGAGAAGGAACGAGGCTCGGAACGGACAAGCGCGAAGGGCCAGCGCCCGCTGGCCCAGGTCCAGCGCCCGCTGGCGCGCATGCAG
>JAOWBJ010070270.1:0-10120 GCA_028566335.1 Monarda citriodora | reverse complement strand
CGCGGATAGTGGGTATGGGTAGCGGATTGTACCCGTCGCGGATAGCGGGTACGGGTATGGGCATGGCTGTCTGTTCGCGAGTATGGATATGGATAGCAACTATCCGCACCCACCGTACCCGATTTCCATCCCTACACACACACGCTATATACAGTACTTCTTCCGTCTCGATAGTAGAGGTGCCCAAAAGAACCAGAATAGAACCGGAATCGTCGGTTTTTAACTGAAACCGTCCGTTCCGAAACCGGAATAGGCGGTTCTGAACCGTTTCGAGGAACCGGTAGAACAGGCGGTTCGATTTCTGTTCCTCAAATATGGAACCGGAACCGGCGGTTTCTGTTCCGTTTCCAGTTAAGAACCGGAGCAGAACCGTTTTATTTTAATATTTTTTATTTTTATTTTATTATATATATCAATATTATACTTCTATATAAATTATTTGATGTAACATTAGATTAGTGTATTATATTTTTTATATGAATTTTTATTATTTGTTAAATTAAATAGTTTTATTATTTGATTTATAATTCCAAATTTAATAAGCTAAAATAAAGAATACTAGTACGAAGTTGTCAATTTCCTATATTCTACAAAATACAAATTAAATCAATAATAATAATAATAATAATAATAATAATAATAATAATAATAATAATTAACTATGATATTAGTTATTAGAAATTGTAAAACAAAAATAATAATACTCGAATAACCATCGAAACATGATTTTTTGTTTAATAATTTCGCTTTATAATGTTTTTTTTTACGTTTTTGAATTGTTTTACAATTAAATTTCTTTTTATAATTAATGAAGCATGAATCATAATCGAAAGAAAAATAAAAAATAAGAAAAAAAGCGGTTCTTCTCTGGTTAGAACCGTAACCGGAACAGAACCGGAACCTCCAGTTCTAGAACCGGAACTGGAACCGTTTACTATACGGTTCTGTTTCTATTCCAGCCACCGTAGAACAGGAACCGACGGTTCTGTTCCTGTTCTGTTCCTGTTCCGGAACCGTGGGCATCTCTACTCGATAGTATATAAATAAAATAAAATAAAATAATGAAACGAACGAAACTATCGAGACTTAAGAAGTACTGCATGTAGCATGTGCTATATATATGACACAAAATATCTAAATGAGAATAACATAAAAATGCATAAAAAATGACTGGTTTGCAGTTTTCAACCCACATAGGGTACTTTAGTTAGAAAGCCCACCTTTGGCTGCTTAGGTGATGGTTGTTTCTCGCTTACGTATTTTTGTTCTTCCTTTACGCTTCCTTAATAAAATAACGAGAAAGATACCCGTAAGAGATACATCTTTAACTAACATTCTATTCACTTCTTGTCGCTTCTTTACTTAGAAGGACCACTAGTGGTTTATTCTCACTCAGATTCTTCTTTCGAAGACAAAACTCTTTTCATCAAAACAAAACAAAACTCTTTTTATCTTTTCCTCATAAAGGACGTTCGGACATAGAAATATTTTGGTAAAAACTCTCCTTTCAGTTTCGCTTTCTTCAGTCCTAGGTAAGGTGTTTTTAAAACAGTTGAACAGAAAACCTTTTAAAAACTTTCTCAGTTTAGAAAGACAAGTGGTGGTGAAACTCATAAAGATCTGTTCTGTTGGAACGAGGAAACCCTAATAAAAACCTTGGAAAAACTTTGACTAAAACTTTAGGGAAGATTTTCCGGTTAAACTTCATACGAAAGACATTTGGAAGTTTGTAAAAGAAGAGGTTTTACCTTGAGACTCTTGTTCTTGAAAAAGTAAAACTCCCGGCCGCCTTTCTCTACTCTCGGCTCTACTCTCCTCTCTTTTGTTTTGAGAAAATATTTTGAAGAACAATGTAGACATAGTTTCAGAATGGGGGTATTTATAGGAGGGTTACTCCTTCTTTGAAAATAAATAAGAAATGTCGGTTTTTCAAGAAAATATAATTTTTAAGAAATGTTTTAATTAAAAGTAACGTTTGAAAAGACTTTGAAGAAATGCACATCCAGACCTGGTCAACTAGACCTTGGCGTGTTTCAAAAAAAGTAACTGACACCTTTAATGCGCCTGGCGTGACACTCGAGTCAGCTCTCGCTAACCTCGCTAACCTCGCTCTCCGCTTCCTCGAGCGAACTTTCTCGAGCGAACTCGCTCGCTTGAAACCTTTTCGCTTCTCATGAAACCTTCTCATTCTTGAGGCAGAGGTAAACGAATTCCCTCGTCTACGTTATCCGCTCGGAACGTCCTCAAGCTTTTCAACTCGTTCACATCCACACAAGCGAACTAGTTCATAGGAGCTTTGCAACTCGCTCCCGCTTGAGCAAACGAATCCGTTCCTTGCTCCTCGATCCTTAAACAACCTCCGAGCCACTCCAAGCTATCTAGAGCGGACTCGCTTTTCTCTCTTAAGCGATTTAAAGATCACTTCTCATACAGTTACTCATTTAGCCTTGGCTATTTCTTTCAGGTTTCACTCTTACCTGTAAAATTTTTAGGCGCTCGTGGTGCTTCGCCTTGGCGATTCATACACAAACATTCACATACATTCAAAAACCCTTTCAACTTTACTTATACGCTGAAACCTTAAGATGCATTCACTAATATTTTATTATTCTTAAAATTCGGGCCATTACATCCTACCATTCTTAAAAGAAATTTCATCCCGAAATTTTGCTTATCTACTCAAACAACTCGAGGTACTTTTCTTTCATCTTTTCTTCAAGCTCCCAGGTGGCCTCTTCCTGGCCTTGGTGCCTCCACAAAACCTTTACCGAAGGAATAGACTTATTCCTAAGCTGTTGTACTTTGCGATCCAGGATCGCCTCTGGGCGGCTCTCGTAGCTCAGATCGGGAGCTAGCTCGATCTCTTCCTGTCGAATGATGTGCCTTGGGTCGTAAACGTATTTACGAAGCTGAGACACATGAAACACATTATGTACACTACTCAGGTTAGGCGGTAAAGCCAACCTATAGGCAACGAGGCCTATTCTCTCTAGAATCTCATAAGGCCCTATGAAACGGGGCTTTAACTTCCCCTTCACGCCAAAGCGTATTACTCCTTTAAGTGGAGAAACTTTCAAGAAAACTTTGTCACCTACGGCGAACTCAACTTCGCTCCTCTTACGATCGGCATCAATCTTTTATCTATCCTGAGCCTCTTTCATTCTAACCCTTATTTGCTTTATGGTATATATCATCTCGCTGACCGCTTTAGGGCCAAGCGCTCTTCTCTCTCACACTCCATCTCAGTAGAGTGGCAATCTACACTTCTTCCCGTAAAGGGCCTCGAATGGAGCCATACAAATCGTCGCTTGGTGGCTATTGTTGTAAGCAAATTCTACTAAGGGTAGTGCTGGTTCCCAATGACCACTCTGGTCAAACACTACTGACCTCAGCATATCTTCTAGCGTCAGGATAGTCCGCTCTGACTGCCCGTCACTCTGGGGATGGTAGGCGGAGCTAAAATTTAGCTTGGTCCCCAACTCGCTTTGCAAGCTTCGCCAAAATCGCGAGGTAAACTTTGAATCCCTATCCGAGGTAATTGATCATGGTACCCCGTGTAAACAAACAATCTCTCTAACGTATAACTGGGCGAGCTTTTCAGAAGTAAAAGTCACCGTTATGGGAAGAAAATGGACATTTTTGGTCAAACGATCTACTATCACCCAAATGGAATCGTTTCCTCTCTTCGACTTTGGTAACCCTATCACAAAATCCATCGCAATGTGGTCCCACTTCCACTCAAGAATCTCCGGTGGTTGTAGCTTCCCATAGGGACGTTGGTGCATCGCCTTTACTTGCTGGCAAACAAGACACTTTCGTACATAAGTCGCTACATCTCGCTTCAGTCCTTCCCACCAGAATTTTCCTTTTAAGTCTTGATACAACTTGGTGTTGCCAGGGTTAGCGGTATACGGGGTATCGTGTGCATCACTCAAAATCTCGCTCTTGAGCTCGTCGCTCGAAGGTATGCACAACCGTCCACTCATCGTGAGGGCGTTTTCAGTTTCCTCCCGGAATGCTCCGGGCTTTCCCATCCTCATTTCCGCTTGCTTCTTCTCAAGGAACTCGTCCTTCCTTTGGGTTTCGACTATTCGCTCTCTCAAATCGGGCGTTACAGCTAACACCGCGATCACTCCCTCTCTCATAGTAGGTGGGGGTATAACCTCTAACTTTATTTTCTCGAGCTCTCTCGCAAGCGTTTCCGCTTCGGGAGTACGCTAGCTAACTGGGGTGAAGCCTTTCGACTTAAAGCGTCTGCTACTACATTAGCCTTTCGGGGATGATAGTTAATCCCGCAATCGTAATCCTTTACTAGCTCTAACCATTTCCTTTGCCACATATTGAGGTCTCTTTGCTCGAAGAAATACTTAAGACTCTTATGATCCATATAGATCTCGCATCTTACCCCATAAATGTAATGCCTCCAAATTTTCAAAGCGTGCACTACGGCAGCTAACTCTAAATCGTGGGTCGGGTAATTATGTTCGTGAGGCCTAAGTTGTCGTGAGGCGTAAGCTATGACCTTCCCATCATGCATTAGTACAAAACCGAGTCCACTCTTGGATGCGTCGGTGTAAAACACGTACTCTTTGTTCTGCTTAGGAACTGCCAAAATAGGGGCCGTGGTTAGCCTCTCTTTAAGCGTTTGAAATCCTGCTTCGCACTCTGGGGTCCATTCAAACTTTGCTCCTTTACGAAGCAGCTGGGTAAGCGGCCTTGCTATTCGAGAAAACCCTTCTATAAATCTTTGATAATAACCCGCTAACCCGAGGAAACTTCGAATTTCGTTTGGTGTGGTTGGAGCCTTCCAATTTTGGATTGCTTCTATCTTAGCCGGGTCAACTCGGATTCCTCTAGACGAGACAATGTGGCCAAGAAACATCACCTCATTAAGCCAAAACTCGCACTTGCTAAACTTAGCGAATAATCGTTCCGCTCTCAACGTTCCTAGAACCGCTCTCAAATGCTCTTCGTGCTCCTTCAAACTCTTCGAATAGATGAGCACGTCATCTATGAAAACAAGGACAAACTTGTCCAAAAAGTGATGGAACACTCGGTTCATCAAATCCATGAACACTGCCGGGGCGTTGGTGAGACCAAAAGGGACAACTACGAATTCGTAGCAGTCTTGGGTACATCCTCCGCTCTCACCTTCAATTGGTGATAGCCCGAACGCAAATCGATTTTCGAGAAAATGCTTGCTCCCCTAAGCTGGTCGAATAAATCGTCTATCCTTGGGAGCGGGTACTTATTTTTCAACGTAAGTTTGTCGAGCTCTCGATAATCTATGCACATCCTCATGGATCCATCTTTCTTCTTCACGAATAAAATGGGGGCTCCCCACGGTGAAACGCTGGGACGAATGAATCCTTAATTCATCTGCTCTTGTAGGTGCACTTTAAGCTCTTCCAGCTCCTTTGGGGCCATCCGATAGGGCGCTTTGGACACTGGGGCCGCTCCGGGTTCTAAATCGATCGTGAATTCTATCTTTCGATCCAGGTGTAGTCCGGGTAATTCGTTTGCAAACACGTCGGGAAACTCACGTAATACGTTAACATCTTACACTCGTGGGTGGTCTTTTACATCCTCGTTACCGCTCACGTACGCGAGGTAAGCTGGGTTCCCTTTCCTTATTAAGGTCGCTGCTTGAATCGCCGAGACAATCGCCTTACGGCCTTTCATCGAGATTCCTTGGAATGCGGTGGCCTCCCGCCGGGAAATTGGAACGAAATTTCTCTCTCCTTATACCGAATGGTGGTGTAGTTCGCTTCTAGCCAATCCATCCCGAGAATAACGTCCACGCTAGTCAGGAGCATTACACTAAGATTTTGTGCCACTAACTTAAGAGATCCTAAGGTTATCTCGAGGTTCAAGCAATGGCGATCTAGAAAAAGCCTTTCTCCTACTGGTGAAACAACACTTAGAAGTGACCTTAAAGGTTTAGTCGATAGCGTTATCTACGTAGGCCTCAGAAATAAAAGAATGAGATGCTCCCGTATCAAACAAAATCATGATGGGCACGACATGGAGAGTTCCCATACCTGCCAAATCGATCTGTCCCTTGACGAGCGGCTGTTTGGAAGTACTTGCCTTTCATTCGCTTTGCTGCCTTTGAAACTAGCGAAATTGTTGGTTCTGGGGAGGGAGAGGGGTGATGGGTCCTGGTTGCACTTGAATAGCGCGAAGCTGCTGCGGCGGCGGGGCAAACCTTGGAGCGGGGTTTGGTCGGTTTTGACGACTAGGATAGTGGCTGGCCTAGTGGCCGGGCCTTTCACAAACATAACAGTTATTACTGCCCGCTTGACATCCTCCTTCATGGAAGCGTCTGCATCGGGGACACGAAGCGGATGCTCGAACGCCCTGGTTGAGGGGGAGCGGATTCGCCGGTCTTTGGAGTGATGAGCGTGACTGCCCCATCCATGGTCGCTTGCGGTTTCCTTCACCGGCATTGTTCCACTTCCGCTTTTCTCCTTGAGCGGTCGCCGGTGGTTCGCTAGGCATATCAGCCTCAACAGCCAACGCTCGATGGAGCGTTTCCTCGTAGCATAGAACTCCGTGGCTTACTAGAGGCATCCTAATCTCGGGCCTTAGTCCCGCACAAAACTTCTCAGTCATCTTTTCGTCCGTATCCAGTTGATCTCGCGCGAAACGAGACAACTCACAGAATTTCCGGTCATACTCGATCACCGATATCCTTCCTTGCTCGAGGCTGTAGAATTCGGCCTCCTTCTGCTTTCAGTAGCTCTTTGGCACGTACTTGTCGTACAAGATGTCCTTGAAATCTTCCCAGTTGAAAGCCTCCATCTGTTTCGGAGTCAAAATCTTTCTTCTGGCCTTCCACCAGAAATCCACTGATCCGGTCAGCTGAAAGGCGACACATGATAGGCGCTCTTGGTCGCTGCATCTCAAGAAGTTGAAAATGCGCTCTAGGGCTCTCAACCACAGCTCGGCACTTGTTGGGTCGCCCATCCCATCAAACGTCGGAGGATTCTGTCGAAGGAACAACACCTCGATTCTCCTTTCCGGGATTGGATTAACATCCGCATCCCCATTCCCACCGGGAATCTCTCTCACAACTCTTTATGGTCGCGGCATCCTAAAAAGGAAATCGTTGAATTTCATTCGTAAACGCTCTCTCTGATATTTGAGGGCCTTGGTCGCTCCATACAGTTTATTGCATGCTCGAAAGCGATAAATAACAATCATCATGCTTGCGCATTTGTAACATCCTGGATGAAACCGTTCGCTCTATTGTTCCTCTCGCTCAATTATATTCCACAGACCATAGTAGCCTTAAATTCATACATATATCGTCTAATTCGCTTCTTAATGAAAGAACTCGCTTCACTATCTCAGTGAATCTTAAAAGCCTCTTTTCTATGTTAAAGCCTCTTCTCTATGTTCATAATTAACGCTTTATTCTCAAGTGATCACCCATTTCAAACCTCTTTCTCCATGTTAAAGCACCTCATACATCATTTGAACGATCTTCGGAAACCATGGCATAACATACATCATTTCAATAAACGCATAGACAAGCAAGTTCTCCTAAGTACACATTTTGCACATTGGGGTTAGCTCAAAAAAGTTCATGATCACATAAGTTTCACGAACTTTAGAGTTCATGATGATAAGCAAGTTCCTAACACATTGTCAAACAAGTCAATCAAGCATTTACTACCTTTCAAAAATGTACCTCAGTTAGGTTGAGCAGGTCGGGACGCGGTGGCGGGTTTCAGTGGTGGAGCCTCAATGTAACCTTCTTAACTTATCCAAGAAACTCAACCATAATCACTTATCCCTTTTGAAGAAAACTTGACTGTAATCAGTCTGACTCGATGAAGAAAAGGACACTTGGGTTTCAGATCAAACCAAATGCTCTGATACCACTGATGTAACGACCCAGACCCCGAATTAAAGGAAATAGGTCCGTGGTCACTACGTATTAAAATGGAGCCAAGGAAAATGGATAAATCTCTGAGTTAAGCTGAAAACATGCGTGGAGCGATACAATGTGATTACTCGATAATTTGCTTTAAGACCTTTATTGAATGCCATCTTTTCGATAAAACTCATTGAAAACCTTATCAAACCATAACACTGGAATATAAATCATAACTCTGGCCTTGGCCGAGCGAAATAATAAGTCGATTGTAATACATCAATGAATCCTTCATCCAAAAATTGTATCATAGTTGTTACACGAAACATTTATAAAGCTTTTACAAGGATGAACGAACTGGAATTTCTAGAGAGAGAGGGTTAAAGGGTAAATATAACTTAGAGGCTGAAAGGAATAAGCTGGCCCCTCGCAGACACTTGTTGGTAGAGAAGCTTCAACAAGAGGGGTGGCCTGAGAGGTGGGAGGGGTCCAGCAATCGCCCTGCCTTAAAAAAGGATGTCCATCTATGGACACTGCAGGTTCAACCACAAAAGGAGATGTGGCAAAAAGGATAGGAATGGAGGAGGCTCTAAGACCTGGTCCTTATGAGCGAAATAGATCTACAACAGGGCTCTTACATACAAAATTTACAGATACAAGTATGGAGACTTGCATCACCAAGCGCCTTTCCTTGAAACCGCTCCACCAAAACCCGCTCACCACCGCTTCCGCTGCGACCATGCCTGCTCAACCTGCACATAGGGAAAACGTGTATAGGGTTGAGTACTTTGAAGCACTCAGTGGACACTTTGCCTGAAAGCACTTGTAAAACAGTAAGTAAAAATTTGTAACTTGGTAAAGAAATAACTCATTTAAAAACCCTAGAGCCTTGGCTCGTGAAACCTCTTACTGTGAAGCCTTTGCCATATCTGCCCTTAAATAACCTGATCTAGGGAGAGTGGCCACTCTCCACTAGAATCTCGATCACCTGCATGAGCAGAGCGAACCTAGTGCACTTACCCGAGCAACACATGCTCGACCTAATCGTATCATGAACCTTGGCACAGAGTCGACAGATAGGCCTTGTGAAATCTCATAGCAACAACATCACAACACACTTAAAAGAGAGCGACTTAAAAGTCCGCTCTAAGAAAAACTCGCTTTGAAATAATCCACTCGGCGACTGGTCGCTCGAGGGTTTTAACCCACTTGGGGTACTTTAGTTTAGAAAACCCACCTCTTGGCTGCTCCGCTTAACTTAGAGATTTGTCCTCTTTCCTTGGTTTCATTCAACACGTAGCGACTACGGGCCCACTTTCCTGAATTCCGGGTTTGGGTCGTTACAGCAGTGTTATCAGAGCTTTTGGTTCGTTCTGAAACCCAAATGTCCTTTTCTTCATTGAGTCAGACTGGTTACAGTCAAGCTTACTCGTCTCTATTTTCTTTTTAGTTCATCCCATTTACTTCTTTACTTTCTAAATCGGGTAAAGAATATATAATCACAATTAACTCTCTCACCTCGGAATTAATTACAACAATATATCATTTCTTTTCTTAGTTTCCGTGTTGGGTCAAATCAAGACTACTATAATAAGATAAATGTAGTAAAATCAGTGTAGGTGTATGTTAGAATAAGTTTAATGTTGAATCATACTAGTACAATTTAATACTATAATGTCTACTGTCCCGGGCACCTGGCCCAGTGGACATCAAGGGTGGCAGTGGATTTTTAAGCTCCTAGTGGTGAGGGTTCGTATCTCATTGGTGCAGTTTAGGTAAGATTTAGAGTAGAATAGACTTTGCTGTTAAAAAAAATATAATGTCTACTCTTTCTAAGATTGGATTAATTAATTAAAATGAAGTGCTTTTTTTTTAAATAGAAACGGATATAAAATTAAAAATATATAGACAGGCATAGGGAAATAGTAGTAAAACACACGAAACCCTTGTTTAATGCGCATTTATTTGGCTTTTGTTACGTTGAGAAGCGATACACGCTTTTCCAAAGAAATGAATTATAATTATAAAAACAATTTATCTAACTTATTATATCTATACTACTATATAATAAGAATATACCCCCTTAAAATAGATGTGTAAACTTGATTTAATTACAAAAATGCCATTATTTTTTCTGAAAATAGATATGTACTACACAGACCCCGGTTCGATTCCTAACTGATGCATTTATTTTTGATTTCTACTTTTGGGCCTACTTTCACTCTCAAACCCAATAGC
>JAOWBJ010070163.1:0-10121 GCA_028566335.1 Monarda citriodora | reverse complement strand
ATGTAATACTTGAAAAAGATTATATAATTATAATATACATATTAAAGATTATTCAATTAAAATTATAATTATAATAATAATACTTGAAAAAGATTATCTAATTATAATAGACAAATAAAAGGATAGGGAAGATGGCAGGAAAGAGTTCTTAAAATAGGAAATCATCAAATGTTGAATATGTAGAATAAAGAAGACTGCCGCGGGTAAAATATAAAAATGTTGAATATGTAAAAGATTATCTAATTATAATAGACAAATAAAAGATATCTAATTATCTAAGAAGACTGCCGCAGGAAATCATCAAATGTTGAATATGTAAAAGATTATCTAATTATAATAGACAAATAAAAGGATAGGGAAGATGGCAGGAAATAGTTCTTCTACTGCTTTTAATCATTGAAATGTTGAATATGTAGAATAAAGAAGATTGCCGCAGGTAAAATATAAAAATCGAATTGTATATCAATACATGAATAATATTTACATTTGTGAGTCAACATTCGAGAAAACACACGAAAATTGCATCACCCACTGCAGCAAATATATGAAGCGATTTTTTGAAGATTGAAACATATAGAGTGCAAATAAACGAATCTGCATATATGATAATTCAGTTGAAACATATATGAAACACTAATGAATAATAAAAAAAGTGATAATAGACGATATACCCGGAGAACGAAGATTCAACCGATAGTTGAAGAAGCAGACGGCGTTCTACGCAGAAGAAATTTCACAAATTTGTTGTATGGAGGAGAGATTTGTTTAGAGATTTTGTATTTATATTAGGGCATAAAAATCTTGTAAAATCCATAGAAGTCTATAGAATATAAAAATCATTGAGATTTCCAATACCACAAGATTTAAATGGATTTTTAAAAGTCGTGTTTGAATACCACAAGATTTTTAAGGATTCTTTAAACTCTCACTTCAGCTGGGTGTACCTTAGATATATCCAGTGGTAGAGGAATAGATAGTATTATTTTGGTTAGTTTGTTCGATAGTTTTGACACGACCCGACATGTGGGCTCGGTCATTTGTTCTTCCTTGTTCTGTTGGAGCTGTGTCACTTTTGGGCGCAGTTTGTGTACGAGACTGATTATCTTTTAGTGATATCTACGGGTTGGGGGTCTGCCTAACCCTCCGCCCCTAGAGGGCGTTTAAAATAAATAAATAAATAAATAAATAAATACTAGAATCCTATATTGATTCGATTCTCTTTTGCATTACGAGAAAGAACCAACAGAGTACAAAAATCGAAACCACCAATTTTATTATAAATCAAAATATCGAATCTTTGATCCCAAAAATGAGTGAAGAATGAAATACAAGGAAATCTCCCGCCGGAGGCACCCCACCACCCCTCAAATTCTCCTACATGGAGGCACCGTTCAAATGCGACGGCTGCGAGGAGGTGGGCATCGGCTCCGCCTGCGACTTCGACCTCCACACGTACTGCGTCGTCCCCTCCCCACCATCGCCCACCCTTTACACTAAGTACGTGATACAAACCAAATAGGAAAACTCAACCCAAAAAATGTGTTCGACCAAAAATTAATAAATACATTAAGTTCAACATAAATAACTACTAAAATAATTAATAATACTCGTATCAACTCCTCCTATAAAATATCTCTTTGTCCTCAAGGAGAAAAGGACAACGATGCACCAATTCCCTGCACTTGAAATACATGTCGATTAGAGCATTTCTTAAGAAAAGATCAAGACAGACCCGTCTTCTAACAACATAGCAATGCATTTCCTTCCATAAGTTGAAATGGCCTAATTATGGAACCAAATGGAGCAAACATGCAAAAGACACATAATCTGGTTTGATGTCAAAGTAAATCAATCTCCTAAACAAATCCAAAGCTTTTCATAAACCCGTTTTGGACATATTCTCCGGTTATACAGTTCCATGTAACGATCTTTACCATACTAGGTGTGTAGTGGACCAAACCTCCCTTGTTTATCCAACTTCCCCCTACAATCATCTTCTTATTCATGGAAGCTTGAGGCCTCAACCCTAATTTCCTCGGATATGTATTCATGTCCATCACCACTCTCTTAACCTTCACCACAGTCCCATGATCGCAGGTAGTCATAACTGCAGTAGTTATAACTGTAGTAGTCAAGGCAATAGCCTCACTCATTGTTGGATGGGCATGGCATGTGCGTGCCATGTCTTCACTCGATGCTCCATAATACAGCGCCAAAACAACTTCATGAATGAGCTCCCCAACATTGGGCGCCATGATGTGGATTCCAAGAATCTTGTGAGTCTCCTTCGCAACAAGAATATTAGCCATGAAAGGAAACTTCCTCACACGATAATCAACCCCAAGAGCCTGCAATTGCTCCTCATTTTTCCCAACTGATGCCACCTCAAGGTGGGTGTACGCCACTCTTGGCACCAAATCATATCCACGTGCCCTTCTTTTCCTGCAATGTATTCTACACAAACAATACCATTTGTCTCCGCCTTGTGAGCCAACATAGGCCCCGGAATTGTGTCACTAATAGCGTATAATCCGGCCGCGTTAGTCGCAAAGCACTCATTCACCAAGATGCGACCACCCTTATCGGTTCCAACCTCTATCTTCTCCCACTGGAGTCCTTCAGTAAAAGGAACTTTACCAGTAGAAACAAGAACAACATCAGCCTCGAGTGTGGTCTGGTCCCCACCAGATGCTGGTTCAAGGGTCAACTTCATCCCTTTCCCTGAGATGTCAACATACACCTATTGTTTTGTAGACTAGGATAGGATAGGGAGAAAATGTTCTATATTCGATGATATGAATCCATAGTACAAGCCATCTTTTATAGTATGGATTACAAAGTATGTAAGGAAAGTATTCAATGTAATCTTCTATGTATGGTAACTCGAAAATTGTGGCCTTGATGTCCTCCATTCTCTTTGTTTCTTTCCAACACTCCCCCTCAAGTTAAACAACGAGATTACCGATTTTTAACTTGCCCAATACTTCCTTGATGACCTTTGAGTTGACAGCTTTGGTTAAGATATCAACAAGTTGATCCTCCGACTTCACGAATGGGAGCTCAACAATCTTCGCTTCAATTTTTTCGTTTATGAAATGCCCTATCAATCTCAACATGCTTAGTTCGATTATGTTGAACTTGGTTCTCCGATATGCTAATTGATACTTTATTGTCACATAATAACCGACATGATTATGATGAACTCAATCCAAGCTCAGTCATGAGCTTCTTTAGCCACAGTACTTCGGTCAATCCATTTTTGATCCCCCTAAACTTAGCTTCAGCACTTGATAAGGCCACCACTTTTTGTTTCTTGCTACTTCAGGTAACGAGATTCCCTCCAACAAAGGTAAAGTATCCGGAAGTTAACCTCATGTCATCCGGACTCCCAGCCCAGTCTGCATCTGTGTATCCATGGATATCCAAGTGACCATGCTTTCAAAACAGTATTCCATGTTCAGTTGTTCCTTTCAAGTACCGAACTATCCGTAGAACGGCTTCCCAATGGTCATCCTGTGGTGAGTGCATAAACTGACTCACAACCCTAACGGAGTAAGCTACATTCGGCCACAAGTAGATGAGCTTCCCGACTAATCTCTGATATCTCTCCCTGTCGGTCAATCTAGCTCCTTCCTCAATCCTTAGTTTATGATTCCGCATCATAGAAGTATATGCAGGCTTGCACTCTAACATCCCCACTTCCGCCAGAAGATCCAGTGTGTATTTCCTCTGGTTGATGAAAATATCATGCCTCGATCTTAGTACTTCAATCCTCAAGAAGTACTTGAGATTTCCAAGATCTTTCATTTGAAACTCCTCGAACAACTTCTCTCTCAAGTTGTTCATCTATCCTTCATCATCGCCTGTGATGATCATATCATCTACATAGGTGATAAGGCATGTGATCTTTCCACCTCCTCGTTTTAAGAAACAAAGTATGGTCTGAATTACTTTGTTTATATCCATACTTTTTCATCACCTCGGTAAACCTCCCAAACCAGGCTCTCGGGGACTGCTTCAGCTCGTACAGTGTCTTTTGCAATTGACATACTTCTCCTCATTTGAACCCCTCGTCAAACCCAGGTGGAGGGATCATGAACACCGGCTTTGGTAACTCCCCGTGTAGGAATGCGTTAGTTACGTCAAACTGATGTAGTGGTTAGTCCCTATTTGCAGCAATAGAGAATAATACTCTTACAGTGTTGATTTTAGCGACCGGGGAGAATGTCTCATCATAGTCTACTCCGTATGTTTGTGTATATCCCTTCGCTACGAGTCTCGCTTTGTATCTCTCTATAGATTCGTCTGGCTTTCATTTGATCATGAATACCTATCTGCATCCTACTGCCTTGACTCCTAGAGGTATAGTACCCTTGATCCATGTGTTATTCCTTGATAATGCCTCCATCTCTACGACCATAGCTTTCCTCCAATGTTCACTCTTCATTGCCTCCTCAGTTGTCCTGGGGATCTCTTCTTCCATATAAAGGGTTGCTTCATGTGCTTGTGCTTGTCTTGTCAACTTTCGCTGAGCATGGTTAGCGATTCCATATCTACCACTCCTGCTTATCCTTTTCGGTGAATATCTCTTGGGAGGAACTCCTCGAGTACTTCGGGGAGGCAACACATACCTCCCTGTGTCTCCATCAATAGTATTATCCTCCTCCTCTTCAACGTTCTCATAACCTTCAATATTGTTAGAGACAGTAGTATCCTCAATATTATCATCCATGAGAGGAGATGTTACCTCGGATACCTGTTGGAGTAGACCAATGGACGTGAGCTGAGGAGACTCTAGTAGTGAGATATGCTCGGCGACAGGGACTGCTGTTATCTCGGGTGGATCCTCGATCGAATCACTTGGTGGTGGTGTCACGAGCCAACTTAGGTAGTCCCCGTTAATCTCACTACTCTCCCCCTAACGTCTAAGTTGGTGTAGGTAGAAGTATTCGGTTTCAAGAAAAGTACAATGAATGGTAGTAATGACCTTTTTACTGATTGGATCATAACACCTATAACCTTTCCTATTTACCTCATACCCGAAGAAAACACATTTCAAAGCACACAGCGAGAGTTTTGTTCTTTCATGTTTAGGTATGTGAACATATACAGAACAACCAAATACTTTGGGAGACAGACCAAGAGACTCTATCATGATAGCTCTAGTAATTTCGAGAATTATTCGGTTTTTCCTTTCAGCTACCCCATTTTACCATACATAGAAGATTACATTGAATAATTTCCTTACATACTTTGTAATCCCTACTATAAAAGAGGGCTTGTACTATGGATTCATATAATCGAATATAGAACATTTTTTCCCTAACCTATCCTTGTCTACAAAACAATATGGCATCAGATCCAGAAAGACTCAGAAAATATTCATCATAGCCCATTTATCCTTCTCGGCCAAAACCCACTGTTTTTACCCTTTTTCCAAAATCCTTCACCTTCACAAAATAAAACATCATGTCAGAAAACGAATAAGAGAAACCCAACATAGAAACCAGTAAACTCAAGCCCAACAAGAATGTTGTTGTGGCATTTAAACTCAATGGGAAGAATTACCCGTTATGGTCACGACTTATGAAAGTCGCAATCGGAAGCCGAGGGGCCCTGTCTCACATAATGGACGAGCCACCTCCGGAGGCAGACAACAAAAAATACAGAGAATGGGAGGAAACTGACCTTGTCGTTTTCTCATGGATTGTTGATAATATCGAACACGATATTATCGCGGATTTCGCCCATCATTCAATAGCCAAAAATATATGGGAGAATCTTGCAATTACGTTCGAAACTAAGGTGGATCCGTACATGATTTACGATCTGGAGGAGAAAGCAAGCAGAGTGATCCAAGGAGATTTGGATCTCGAAACCTACTACCGGCGTATCTATGGAATATGGATAAACATCGATCGATGCCAAACCTCACCAGTAATATACTGTGACAAAGGAATAAGAGATTTCAGAAGGTATATAAACGAAAGAAGGTTGTTTAAATTCCTGGCGGGACTCAACAGCGAGTTCGATGGAATCCGGAGGGTTATCCTGAAGGAGACCCCCTTGCCCTCGGTAGAGACAGCCTACGGATGGGTAAGGAGGAAAGCAGCAAGACGGAAGATTATGCCGCCACCTTCAACCTACATATCCACCGCAGAGACTGCCGGCGGTAGTGCCGATTCGTCATCGGGCGACATGGGAATGGGCTTCGGAGCCCAGAAGAACAGGGGACATCACGGCGGACCCGGCGGACCTCCTCGCATGCCACCACATCGATATGCCATCCACCAGCCCGCCACCACCGCCGGAAAAGTCGACAAAAGTTGGTTATTTTGTACCCACTGTGGAAAGCAACGACACACTCAGGAGAATTATTTTCTACGGGTTGGCTTCCCTGAATGGTGGGATGAGAAGCAGAGAAACAAGGCGATGGCGGTGCACCTCGCGAGCGGAGGTGAGAACAATGGCGGCAGCGGCGGCGCGTACAAAGGACAGACCGCGGCCTCCGAAGCAGATGGCGGCAGCACCGGTGGCAACAGAGGCGGTGGGGAAGAAGGCGTCGGAAACCTGGCCGAAGGAGTCGGCGGATTTGCAGAAGCGGATGGCCTGCTTGACGGGGAATAATGAGGTAATGGGGTTAGGGCACAAAGCTCTAATCCCGTAAATACATCTTCTTTATTTAATATGAAATACCAGAAGTCAACAATTCAGAGAAAGCCCCTCAACATTTATGAGAAATTATATGACCAACCCCACTCCTTGCAAATACCCCCCCCCCCCAAGGTCTTATAAAATTATACAATGGTCCACCAGTCTTATACAATTCGAAAAATAGCCCATACTTGAATTTTTTGGCACGTGAAACCCATAATCGATCTGAACCACTTGTAAATATTTCCGATGATTTTACTATTCAAAACCGTGGGTATGATAGGAGGGGATGGATTTTTGACTGTGGGGCTACAGACACCATAACACCAACGTGTACAGATTTTTGTAATTTTACTAAGACCACGGAAGGCTTTTATTAAGACAACAAATGGAGAAATGATTGCTGTAGTAGGGGCTGGAACTATTGAGATCTCACCTGGCCTTTGTCTGAATAATTGTTTATTTGTGCCTAAATTATCACAGAGATTGTTATTTGTGAGTCATGTGACTCGAGAACTAGGTTGCAAGCTTCTAATGTACCTGAAATTTTGTTTACTGCAGGATATTCGGACGGAGGAGATTATTGGTCGTGACACTGAGGACAACGGGCTCTACTATGTGGATGGGAGAGCTCAACATGGCAGTGCAATATTGACTCAAGGATCTACGATCGAAGAAGCTTGGTTGTGGCATAGGAGATTTGGACACCCGTCTCAAGGGTATTTTAAACTTTTATTTCCAAATTTTTCAGTACCTAGGGATTTCTTTCGTGAAACTTGTGTATTTGCGAAGAGTCATAAACAGTTGTTTAAACCTTCCGATTCTCATGTGAACTCCATTTTTTATTTGGTACATGCTGATGTGTGAGGGACTAGTATTAGATATTTTGTTACTTTCATAGACGACTGTACTAGAATGACTTGGGTCTTTTTCCTGAAAAATAAGTTTGATGTGGCTAAAAAAATTCAAGCTTTTTTCCTAAATGGTACTCAATTTCAAACCACTATTAAAACCCTTAGGTCTGATAATGGGGGGGGGGGGGGTTGTCAATCATACCATGGCTGAATTTTTTACCAGTAAAGGTCTTATTCACCCATATTGTTTTGTAGACTAGGATAGGATAGGGAGAAAATGTTCTATATTCGATGATATAAATCCATAGTACAAGCTCTCTTTTATAGTAGGTATTACAAACTATGTAAGGAAAGTATTAAATGTAATCTTCTATGTATGGTAACTCGAAAATTGTGGCATTGATCTCCTCTATTCTCTCTGCTTCTTTCCAACAACACCACCTTAGTGTTCAGTATGAATTTCATTTTCTGCTTCTCAAGAGATGCTGAAATTGTCTGTGCACCTCATCATCCAACATGCGTCAGTTTTTCCATAACATCAACTTCTGTCACACTCTAATTTTTCCTAGTATGCACCTCCTCCAATAATTTCAATAGTTCTACCTCTTTTCCTCCTCAGCAAAGGAACACTTCACCCAATGTTTCGTGCGGTCATTATCTCTACTTTCCTCTTCTGCGTCATAAAACTCTGGGCCTGCCCTAACTAGGTGCATCGCGTTGACAACCTTCACTCGCAACAATTTCGTCTTCTTCTCGCTAGCATCCTCAAGCTATGTATCAATTTCCACCTGTTTATCTATTGATATTTCATCAAAAGCATCGACTTCCGAATTTAGATGCTCTACATAAGATTTCGAACGTATTTGACATCATGGATGTCATCTTCTACTTCTGGATCCATGTTACTCCACTCTCTTGCACTATCTAAATTCTCTTTTCCACAAACGAGGCAATTTCTGTGTCTCTCCATCCACTTGTATATGCAACCGAGGTGATAATGGTGATTACACTATGCCATTATCTTGGGATTTTCAAGTGTATATTATTCAAGACACGTTGGACAATCGTCCTCGTAATTTGAGTTAGGAAACATATACCCGAATCTACCTCCATCAGATGTCAAGGCTTTTGCATAGGATTTAATCCTCTGCACTTGGGATCCAACTGGATTAGGATCAAAACTATTGTCACTCATTGTAAGGATTCTTTGTCCTCACGAACTTCACTCTCTCCGACTGGTTGAAGTTGTAGCTGAAGTGGAGAACCGCTCCCTCTCTTCCCTATCCCCAGAACCGGCTGTGGCCGCCACATCTTCACCGTGGGGCCCACTACAGGTCGTGGCAGTGTTCTGGACTAGTGCATGATTTGAAGCAGGCGCTTGCGGAATAGGCAATTGGGTCTCATTTCTTTGAATTTGTGGGAATACGTGCACATACTGCATCAACAGCTCAAGATCCAGTCGTATATCTTTATCCTCCAGGGAAATCCTCTTGAATGTCTTCAGGAGTATCAATCAATGTAGCTTCCAAGCATTCATCTGTGCCATCACTTGTATTTGATTTTTCATCACCGAATTCATTAATCTGTTCTGTGGAAGACTTTGTAGTGTTCCCTTCATTAAACGCATCTAACCTTGAATATTCCAATGTAGAAGAGTCAATATTATTATTAGATGAATCAAAAAACTCCTCAGAGAGTGATTTTGCATATAATTCATGCTTGCTCTCTATTGCGTTTTCTGGGGCAAATCATTGTCCTCTATTGTAATCTCAGTAAATGTGGTATTACGCATCAAACGATTACCATATTCTTTCATTGTTCATTATTATGAGTGAAACCATTCTCTACGAAACTGTATTCTCTCTCAATTTCTGAACCGGATTTCTCGTCTTCGTGTTATTCTATCTCAACATCTCTAACTCATCCCTGGTCATCTGCGTCTGCGTACATCGAGAGCAACGCAATGCCCTTCTCCTGTACCGCTTCATTTTCTTCCCTCGGCCACTGCTCAAATGTGGCGTCGTTGTTGGCAAGAACAAGAACTGGAGACGGAGGACCATGTCGCTGCGAACCGGTCAAGATCCCGAGAATGGACGATAGGGCTTGCCAATCTCTGCATCAATATGGGCTGCCAATTTTTGCATCCTTCAGCCCAAACAAGTGAGTTGTTGTGCAAATAACCATGTGAGAGGTACTCGATCAACACATCGATCAAGCAAGGGCCTACAAGTTGCCGATTCTCAACAATAATGTGCCATGAAATGCTAAAGCACCAATTCGGAAGCACATACTGTGATTGTAGTGGTGGATTAAACGGCTGTTGTTCTGAAATAGGGAAGTTGTTGGCATAGTCATTGTGACCTTATTTGTTGTAGTCGTTGGGGTAGTGGCCGTTGTGGTAGTAGTAGTCGTTGTAATTGTTGTGGTAGTAGTATTCGCCGTGGCTATATGAGGACACGTCTCTCTACGGAGGGCCAAACACGAGTCCCGCTTAACCCTCTGCAACCATGATAGGTACGAGTTGTTGTAAAAATCGGCCTAGGCGCTAGGCGGCCTAGAGCCGAGGCGAAAACAACAAAATCGGACCAATTAGGCGGCCAAACGCCTAGGCGG
>JAOWBJ010069953.1:0-10122 GCA_028566335.1 Monarda citriodora | reverse complement strand
TTGAACCTTTCACAACCTCCGAGCCACTCCAAGCTATCTGGAGCGGACTCGCTCTTTAGCGATTAAAGATCGCTTCTTACTCATTTACTTACTTAGCCTTGGCTATCTTTTCCAAGTCTCACTCTTTACCTGTAAAACCTTTTTAAGCACTCGTGGTGCATCGCCTTGGCGATTATACACAACCATTCACACATTCGCCTTGGGGATAAACATTCACACATTAGCCTTGGCGATAAACATTCACACATTCGCCTTGGCGAGAAACATTCACACATTCGCCTTGTCGATCACATATTCACACATTCGCCTTGGCGATAGACATTCATATACTCGCATTGGCGATCATATATATATATATATATATACTCCTCCAAACACTATTAACTTGTAACTTCATGAGGTAATTTTTTTGGATATTTTATTATTCTTAAAATTCGGGCCATTACATACTAACTCAGTGGGTTGCATTTATCCATATTATACGGATCACACAACATAACAATATATGTAATAACGTGAAAACAAAGCAACATGTCACTTTTATGCATTTTTTTGTCACTCTCAAATATATATATATATATATATATATATATATATATATATATATTTTCGTTGCATTTTTTATGAAAAAAATAGAGTGATAGAAAAATGCATAAAAGTGACGTGTTGCACGGTTTGTACGTTAACAGCGTGTTCTACCTATATATATATATAAATTTGGGGTGCTACAACTATACAGGGAGATTGTGAGACGAGAGCCCAAAACTCAGTCCGAGCACTGGATAATAGTTGATGAGTTCGCACGAGCTGATGAGGCGGATAGGAGGAAGCGCGACCTAGAAAAACGTCAACCTTCTAGCAAGAAGAAACAAAATGCAGATTGAGGAATCCAGAGCCAAGGTCGGCGCAGCGCGCTCGAGAAGTTACAAAAGAGGTCCGGTGGAATCTGGGCTCGGAACTCGCCAGGGTATAGTGTCCAGATTGGGATCTCGTCAAAATCCCGAGCAGACTCATTATACCCCACTGACAAAGCCAAGGGCGAAGATCTATGAGCTCCATGCTGACATGTTCGAGAAACCACGCCCAATGCTGAAATCAGCCGATCACTGATCTAAGAAGAGATACTGCTCATTCCATGACGACCACAGACAACATACACAGGAGTGCAGAGATCTGGCAGAAAGCATCGAGGCTTTAGTACAAGAAGGTACCCTCAAAAAGTATCAAGGTCGTGGCAATGGACAAGGAAAGAGAAAACGACGTCGAAATAGGGGAAGGCACAACTGTGGCACTTAAGCCAATAAGAAACCAAAGCAGAATCCCAACGATGACGAGGAGGAAGCGCCTCAGTTCGATGGGACCATTGACTCCATCACAGGGCTTCCCCCAGGCAAAATGGAGTCATCCTTAAAAGTCGAGGCACAAAGTCCCAAAACGAATGAGCTTAATAGCAAACAGCTCAGAAAAGAAGAGGCCATTATCTTTTCTGAAGTTGATCCAGTCCCAGCGACAATACCCCATATCGATGCTATCGTGATCCAAACCGGGGTGGAAACAAGCTCGTCCATTGAGTATTCGTTGATAGTGGTGCTTCAGTGAGCATTCTTTTCAAGAATTGCTTTGATAAATTGGAGACTGATGCAGCTAGCTTAGCCCCGGCATACTGCCTTTGCAGAGTTTTGCTCAAGATGAAACTCTCCCCGAAGGAACCATTGGTCTTCCTGTGACCGTGGGAAAAACTCCTGCTATCTCAACCACAGTGGTCCAATACATCATGGTACAAGCTCCTTTTCCATACAACATCATTCTTGGAAGGGATCAACTCAACGCAGTAAAAGCCATATGCTCGACCTATCATCTGATGACAAAAATCCCGACCAAAGGCAGAGTAGCCACAATACGAGGAGCCAAAAGCGAGCAAAGGAATGCAGATCGCATTGAGAGGAGCTAAAACGCAAACTCAGCACCCCCACGCGTAGCAATCAGCAGAGGCTGAGGAGTTGGAACCAGAGAAGACATCGTCTGCCCAGAATCAACTCGCCGAAGAGGTGGAATTATACGAAGACGACCCCCTCAAGGTCGTCAAGGTCGGATTTTCCGGAGTACCTCACATCAGACAGCAGATGATCTAGCTCCTCAAAGAATATTGAGACGTCTTCGCATGGTTG
Source organism: Monarda citriodora (assembly GCA_028566335.1). Lineage (NCBI taxonomy): Eukaryota > Viridiplantae > Streptophyta > Magnoliopsida > Lamiales > Lamiaceae > Monarda > Monarda citriodora. The sequence goes on along the minus strand of JAOWBJ010069953.1, from coordinate 7,954 downwards.
CCCCTGGACATGTCATGGGTTTCACCTGAAGTCGTCACTCACCGGCTCAATATTGACCCGGGCATCAAGCCGATGATACAAAAGAATGACTATTTGTCGCAGAGCGGAACCAGGTCATACACGACAAAGTGAAGCAGCTCTTGCGAGCTCAAATCTTTTTGAAGTCAAGTATCCGATCTGGATAGCCAATCCGGTGATGGTTAAGAAAGACAGCGGAGGGTGGCGAATGTGCATAGTTTATACCGATCTCAACACCCGAAAGATTGCTACCCTCTCCCCAACATTGACAAGAAGGTCGAAGCTCTTGTCGACTATGAGTTATTTAGTTTCTTAGACCTATATGAGGGTTACCACCAAGTCCTGATGAGCAATGAGGATGCAGCCAAAACAACATTCATCACGGACTTCGGAGTATTTGCATACAGAAAAATACCATTTGGTCTAAAGAATGCTAGAGCGACCTACGAGAGAATGATCGATAAGATATTCCAGCATCACATCGGCAAGATCATAGAGGTATATGTTGATTACATCATCGTCAAGAGCAAAGATAAAGCCACATTAGTGGCCGACCTCAAAATCATCTTCGATGTCCTTCCACGTGTCAATCTAAAGCTGAACCCCCAGAAGTTCATGTTCATGGTACGAGCTGGAAAGTTTATGGGGTGTTGGATATCGTAAAAAGGCTTGGAAGCCAACCCATCCAAGGTGCAGGTCACCAAGGACATGAAGGTCCCAAAAAACCATCCACGATGTGCACAAACTACCAAGGTGCCTTGCCGCATTAAGTCAGTTTCTTTCAAAAGCAGCGGAGAAGCAACTCCCTTTCTTCAAAATTTTGAAGAAAGCACCGGCCTTTCAATGGAGGGAGGAACATCGGAAAGCATTTGACGAGCTCAAAAGCTACCTCGCCAAGCTCCCCACTTTATCCGTTCCAAAGGAAAGAGAAGCTCTTTCCATGTACCTTGGAGCTTCAGATGAGTCCATTGCGGTGTTAATACAAGAAGAAGGACGTCGCTAACTTCTGGTATACTTCATCAGCCGAGCAGTCAAAGGAGCCGAATGAAGGTATCAAGTCGTAGAGAAGATCGCTCTTGCACTGGTCAATGCAGTGAGGCGATTAAGGCCATACTTCCATGCACATCAAATACAAGTCCTCACCAACCTGCTACTTTGATAAGTACTCACAAAGCCTGAAGCCTCAGGAAGAATTGCAAAATAGGCTATAGAGTTGGAGGAACATACCATATTTTTCCATCCCCGTCGAGGGACAAGCCTTAGCTGATTTCCTAGCCGAGGCTAAATTCAAAGAGGACTCAAAACCTGCCGAACTGACCCCGAAGAAAGCCGAAGTCGAACTAAAAAAGAAAAGACCTGCGAACTATTAGCAGGTATATGTGGACGAGCTTCGGGGAAGATAGAAAGTGGGGTAGGAATCCTATTAATCATTCCCGATTGACATGAGGTAATATATTCTCTTCGGTTCGCTTTTCCAACTACCAACAACGAAGAAGAATACGAAGCACTACTCCATGGACTTCGCTTATCCCAAAGCCTTAAAGCCCAGTCCTTACAAATTCACAGCGATTCCCAAGTTATTGTGACCATATACTAGGCACAAGTGAAGCCCGAGGTGAGAGGATGAAGAAGTACCTCGAAAAAGTCAAGCACTAGCAACAGGCGTTCTTATACTTTAAGATAATCAGAGTTCCAAGAGCACATAACAATCGAGCTGATGCTCTAAGCAAGCTTGCATCATCATCAATAACTTCACCAGTAGAGGACATCCAGAACAGAAGCATTGATGAAGCCGAGGTGAATACAGTCACAGATGAGCCGACTGGACTTGGAGAAAGGGGAGTTACCCAAAGACAAGTTCGAAGCTCGAAAGCTCCTCGCCAAATCTTTGCGATATACCTAGGACCAAAGTATTCTATACATGAAATCCTACCTTCAACCTCTCCTAAGGTGTGTGGGACCAAAAGAAGCAGACTATGTATTATGAGAAGTCCATGAAGGATCATGTGGCAGTCACATCGGCCCTCGAGCTATGTCAAAAAAGGTCATGCGAAGTGGATATTACTGGCCAATATTAACTCAAGATGCAACCGAGCTCGTCAAAAGTTGTCCAAAGTGCCAGATCTACGGGAAAGTGCAAAGAATACCATGGCCGAACTCACCAGCATGCAAAGCCCCTGGTCATTCATGCAATGGGGGATAGAATCGTGGGACCTTTCAACAAAGCACTAGGTCAGCTTCAGTTCCTGATCGTCGCAATCGAATACTTCACGAAGTGGGTGGAAGCCAAACCAGTGGCGAAAATCACCAGCAAGAACGCCCTTAACTTCGTCTGGAAAAACATCATCTGCCGATTCGAAATTCTCCATGTCCTCGATCGGATAATGTGACCCAATTCACACATAAATTATTCCATGAGTGGTGTCAAGAACTTCAAATCCAACAAAAGTTCACTTCGGTGATGCATCCACAAAAGCCAATGGACAAACTGAGGTCACCAACTGAACTATAATGAACGGACTGAAATCTCGACTTGGACGAGCTAAAGGAGAGTGCGTAGTAAACCTACCCAATGTTTTGTGGTCATATAGAACAACACCAAGAACCGCAAATAGAGAAACGCCATATAGTTTGGTTTACGAAACCGAGGCAATGATACCAGTCGAAATCGGAATGCTAAGCTCCCGTATTATACATTTTTTTGTGGCGACCAACAAAGAGAACCTCCGAACTGACTTGGACCTTTTAGAAGAGAACATAGATCTCGCCTTCATAAAAGAAGCTCGGTACAAGCAGCAAGTAGCCCGACATTACAACCGACGAGTGAAGTACCAATAGTTCCATGTAGGAGACCTCGTACTTCGTAATAACAAAGTCAGTAAAGCTGAGAAGCTCGAAAAACTGGAAGCCATATGGGAAGGACCGTACCGAGTTGAAAAGAACCTTGCCAAAGACTCATATAAGCTCGCCCACTTATCTGGTGCGTCCATATATACCTCGAACTTGGCCCGTTTCCAATCTTATGAAGTTTTATGTTTAAGTGTGTGACCATAGATAGACATGTTAGTTTCTTTTAGGATAATGTATATATCCTCCTTTTGTTGTTTCTTTTACCAATTTTTTTTAATTATTAATACAGTCTAATTTTCATTCATTCATGAGTCCATTCTGCATTGCATGGCCCCTTGTACGTAAAATTTCACTCAAATCAAAATATCTAACGTTGGCCACCTTATGAGAAGGTTAAATCTCTAGGACCATAAAGTACCTCGTCAATGATGGTACAAGATTCCAAATAAGAGATTAATACCAACACCAAAGGTATGAATAACACCCTTCAATTGAGGTGTATTTCTCCTTGTTTAAATCACTTCGAAAAAGCGATGATATCGTCATCGCGAAGAAAAAGGAAAATCACTTCGAAAAAGCAACGAATTCGTCATCATGAAGAATAAGGAAAATTACTTCGAAAAAGCGATGACTTCGTCATCGCAAAGCAGAAGGAAAATTACTTCGAAAAAGCAACGACTTTGTAAATGCGAAAAAAAGAAGAAAATCAGTTCGAAAAAAGCAAAGACATTGTCAATGCAAAAAAGAAGCTGAATCTACTAAGTAAAGAAAACAAACACAACACAAGCGATTTATAGTGGTTCAGAGCAAACTCTCTTAGGTCCACTCTTCTACCAAACTTGTTAAGCTCACAGCGACTTCGGTCCTGCAGGTAGACAGCAGGTTCTTAACCTTTGCCCGGCAAGCTACACATCTATGTTTTAGACTTCCCTTTGAAGTGACTCAACCTACCAGACTAATTCTTCACCGAATTCGGTCTCGTGAGGGGACAATATAAATCAGTTTAAGTTTGTGGTGAGCAAACTTAGAGAGTTCTAACTATGAGTAAAGCCTTTGACAAGAAGAACAAGACAAAGGTAGACTTTACTCCTTCTCAGATATCTAAGAACAAACTCTTGGATAATGAGGCTAAGGACTGATTTGGCTACCGACTTAAAAAACTAAAGAATATTTTCTAAGTGACTCAACTAACATTCAAAGCACAAAGCCTATAGATATTTCTGAATTCTAACGGGCTAAGTACAAGAGTGATGACTCGTGAAAAGTTAGAGTATGAAAGCTCGAGAGTGATTTTGGCAGAGATTCGGTACTTTGATCGTTGAGTTCTATATATTTGCACTGTTGAGTAGTAGCCATATTTATAGAGGATTCCAAGGTATCCGTTAGAGAGATAAGATGGAACGTCTCTATCGTCCTTTCTGTCGAACAGTGATTCTTGGAAGTCTGAGTTTCTCCTTTCTTGGGCTCGGATGCTTCCGTTATTTATCGGAAATAGGTAGAAACCAGAGGTCCTTGTCTTTATTTTCTGAGCAGCATCTATTGGCAAATCTCGTGTGTCCATGTGGCCTTTTGACTTTTTGACCGACTATTTGTATTTGAAATAGCGAACTAAAAAGTTTTTAGAGCATTAACTCTGGGATCGTCGCTTGCTCATAGTTGTTCGGCTTTTCGATTCAGTGCTTCAATGATTTAACTTCAGTTCTTGTCAGCTTTTAGCACCCTGAAGCTTGTGTGGTTGCTTTGTGACTCTTTCAGAGCGAATTGGATCGCTTCTGTAATGCCCCAATTTTCATAAATAAATAATCTGGTTTGTTAAAAAAAATCTCATCAATTTACCAATAAAAATCAACATAAGTCTTTGACATAAATAAATTAACCATGTCCAGCAAAAGTCTAAAGAAACTTTTATAAGAAATATTAATAACAATCTATCTTATTAAACTCATATCCACGACCAATCATCATTCACCACGCCCATCGGCCGAGACTGCTCCTAAAAAGATAAAATAGTTTAGGGTGAGTACAACTAAACTCAACGGTTTCGTTTATCCATATTATAAGAATTACTACAAAGATAGCGTGTGAATAAAAACTTTTCTCTTTTGACGTCCGTAGAAGAACTTTGCTCTTAACGTCGGAAGACAAACTTTTCTATTTAACGTCAAAAGACTAACTTTTCTATTTAACGTCGGAAGATGAACTTTACTATTTAACGTCGGAAGACGAACTTTTCTATTTATTGTCGGAAGATGAATTCTATTTAACGTCGGAAGATGAACTTTGCTATTTAAAGTCGGAAGATGAACTTTTCTATTTAACGTCGGAAGACGAGTTCTATTTAACGTCGGAAGACGATGCTTTTTTATTTAACGTCGGAAGATGATTCCTATTTAACGTCAGAAGATGATGTTTTTCTATTTAACGTCGGAAGACGAAACTTTACTTCACAATATCAATTGAGTAAAATGTATAATAAGGATAAACAATAAAATGCAATCAAGGTGCCAAGCGAAGCAGCCCCTAGCACAACACAGCCGTCTGTAGCAAAGATTGCGGAGTGAAGCAACTAAGCTTGCCTACAGAATCAAGCGATCACTTTACCGTTCAGCTTGCCCGAGTCTATCCAAAGCGATCCCAGTACTTTGGATGATGTGCAGAAATCTTGGAGAAAGGTTCTGACATAATCATGTGGTTCAATTCAAAATTCAAACTAAAGGCAGGACTTTCAGAGGTTGAAAAGTCAAAGTGCCACTTGGACACACGAGATTGGGCAACAGATTCTACTATTGTGGCTACTGCAAAAAGTAAAGATTTGGTGTGACATACCATACTTTAGCCTGCAACAAATCGTATGAATCTGAAGAAAGCTGATACGAAAAAGGACTATGAGAGACACTAATTAAATCTATTTCTAACGGATATAATTATTACTCTTATAAATAGAGGCCACTACTCAACTTGTAGAAGAGATAGAACAACACAAGAAGAGACAAGACTTAACGCTACATCTTCAAGACTTAAGTGTTGATACTCTGCCGAAATTAACTCTGAGGCTTAATTTCTTAAACTAATCTTGAGTTATCACTCTCTGTCCTTAGCTCGTGAGACCCAAAAAAATCCTTAGGCTAGTACTTGAGTGATAGTTGAGTCGCTTATAAAACGTCCTTGGTTTTCTATGTCTGTAGCCATGTCCTTAACCTCGATAACCAAGAGACTGTTCTTGTTATCTAAGGAGTAAAGCCTAACCCTTTCTTTTTGCTTATTGTCAAAGGCTTTACTCACAATTAGTGCTCACCACAAACTTGAACTGTGTTGTTGTCCGCTCGCGAGACTGAATTCGCTGAGGACTTAGTCTGGTTGGCTTGGTTACTTCCTCGAGAAGTCTAAAACTGAGACCCCTGACCCCTCGAGATACAGAATTTCCTGAGGATCTATTATGTGATAATAGATCACTTCATCGGGAAGTCTAAAACGGAGACATGCCTTTTGTAATATAAAGAAGAATGGATGTAGGAGAGTTTACTCCGAACCACTATAAAATCGCTTATGCCGTTTACTTTTTGCACTTAACTTTCTGTACTCTTTCGTACAAACGCACAATTTTCAAAAGCGATAAACAACGGTTTTTAAAAGTAAGACAAGATTTTCAAAGTACGAGTACAAACAGACACGCTCACCGAATTCCGCAACACGCTTTCATCTCTGCAAGCGATCGCTCAACTAAGCTTGCTTAGTAAAGCCTTCACTCTGCTTTTTCCATAAAGCGAATTCTTTTAGAGGGTTCTTTCGGGGGAAAGCTTTTCAAAGTTATATCCGAAAAAGTTTTCAAAAAGAAGTCTCTGACTTCCACGTATTCACCCCCCTACGTGTGCACTCATACATCCCGGGGTCAACAAGTGGTATCAGAGCATAGGTTGTTTTGAACTACTGCTTTGACTACTGGTGAAACCATAGGTTTTTCTAGGGTTTTCACCGTTGTGTTCTAGAACTTGATCTTTTGAAAATCTTGCTTTTTAAACCGGATCACCAGCATACCTGCTTTCTATTGACAATCTATTCAAGATGAACAGTGCAGGACAGCTACCCCAGTTTACGATCGAAGGGTACAACACGTGGAGCTTCCGTGTTGAGTCCCACTTAGCGTCGCTACATGATCGTGTGTGGGAGGTGATAGTTATGGTCTCATTGTAATCATGAAGGTTGTGCCTAGCGCCCGACAAGTTGAAAGATAAGATGGGAACGGAAATGTTGTTGAATTTCGTGAAGGTGTTCATGATCAATATGTCGAAAAGCCTCAACAAGAGTTCACAGCCTCTGACTTTAAGGTGGATAATCTCGATAGAATCGCCCGCAACGTGCAATACGATGAAAGAAATATGGGAGACTCTTGCTCTACTCTCATAGGGCATAGAGAAAATCAAGGAAAACAAACTCTCAGTTCTCCTCAGAAAGTTTGAAGCGCTTTCAATGAAGCCAAATGAGGGCATGTAGTTTTTCAAAACTCGTGTTCTCAACTTGATCATAGCTCTTACCACTCTAGTAAGGAGCTGACCCCCAAGGAGATTAACACCAAGGTTTGTCACGCTCTCACTGGAAAGTGGCAAACGATCAAAGAGAATTGCCTCTTCAACAAGGACCTTGGAGCCCAATCGACTGAAGACCTATTTTCAGATTTTAAAGCGATGGAATTCCATCTGAACACAAAGGCTAAGGAGGATGAAGAGGATCCTCATCCATCAGGAGACCGAGGAATGACTTTCAAAGCCACAGAGGAAATGATAGAGGATCGACCAAGTTGTCCAAGGACACAAGGATGGATTTGTTGATTATTCAAAGTGGGCCAATTACAAGAGCTAGAGCTAAGAAAATAAAGGAGTCCATAATGAGTTTGCTAGCTGAAATAAGAGGCCAAGTCCAAGAACAACCTGCATTGGGCCAAATGGTGAATCTTATTAAAGTTGGTGGGCTAACTTATACTTGAAGATTGGGCTCATTACACATCAAATTTTGAGGCCCAAATTGAAGAATAAATAGTGAATTTTCGTCACTTTTCAAGAGACCAAATAAAAAGCCTATGTAGGAGTTA
>JAOWBJ010069846.1:0-10123 GCA_028566335.1 Monarda citriodora | reverse complement strand
TGTGTTTGGTAGGTGTGTTAGGTAAACTAGGGATTAGGAAATTAATCCCTAGATTTGTGTGGACAAGTCTTGTACAAGGGGTGAGTTAAAAATAGAGCCTAGTGTTTGGTACAAAGGTTATTGTTCCCCAACATCAGATACAAAATTACAATTTCAGCCCTCACCTAAAATCAATTTTACAAATGTCATTCATTACAGATTTCAAGCCCTAAAATATCGACATGAAATTTTAGCTTCTTCTCCGCTTCAGTACACTCACCACTTGATAATTTTAGCTTCTTCTCCGCTTCAGTACCCTAAAATATCATAAAGAATGGTTCAAATGCCTCAATCTTTGAAATTGCACTCACCGCTTCAGTGCAGGCAGCCGAAAATACTGATTTCGCGTTAAGACAATTTCTGCAAAAATAATCGCAGAGAGTTGCAAGAAAATAAACAGACGAAGGCACATGTCAGTGGGGGTTCGAGCGTTTTGTGTGTCGGCAAACAAAAATTAATAAAACCAAATCAAGATGGGGAGTTTTGTTACCTGAGTGCGAGCGTTGATCTCGTGTAGATGGATTTGGAGTTCAAGAAATTGCAAGCTTGGATCTGCAATTCGAGGTGTACTGATGTTGAAGGTGTTGGCGATTTGGAATGGTGGGGGTAAAGTTGGAAGGTGAAAATGTCCGTAGTTCGCACTGTTCAATTGTGTATAAGAAAATCCACAACATTTTCGGGTTAATTAAACACCCACTAACAACTGATTGGGTTCGGGCCTTACCCGAGATACCGTGCCGAGCTGTTAAATTCAATTTGCTACCAAACACCCAGTAAATGGGGTAATAAATGACTTAAACCCCCTACTATCACCCCCATACACCCCCTACCAAACACCCCCTACATGTCAAACAAGTCTATAAATTTATAAATAAATTCAACTTCAAGTATCTTAAACATAAATAAATTAAAAGTCATAAACCCAAAATATAATATTCATAAATATTCTATTTCACTCTCGTATAATTTTATTTTTAACTTGGAGAAGTGTTGTGTGAAAAATCGATTTTAGAAAAAATAATAAAAATAATAAAAAAAGTTATGAACCGGCCGGTTCGCACTATTCACATCGGTTCATTTTCTGGTAGTTTTTACATGCTAACCGGACCGGACAGGGCACCGGTTTGCGGTTAAACCGGTTCGGCCGGTCGGTCCATTCCGGTTTTTGAAACACTGATGAAAACAATGTGCGCGCGTGTAAGTTGTGATCTTAAGTTTCTTCCGGTTTTTCCCTTTACTACCTACATCTTATTAAATTAGTCTCACTTTCCCTTTTAGTCAATCTCATTTATTAGTTTCATTTTCAAAAATGACAAATAATATGTGACTATAATTAACTATCTCCTCATATTTAATTACAATTACACATCTCACTTCCATTGGTTTACGTGCATTCTTCAAAGGAGACTAATTTAGTGAGATGGAGGTAGTATTATTATTTGTAGGCAAAAACTTACATATGATTGGCCATATTGCACGGATGAGGTGATTTCTTCAACTTTACTTTCTTATGCTTTCTTCCTTTAATTCTGCTTTCTTCTTCTTCTTCTTCTTACTGATCTTTTTATTTATATTTTTTGCCTTTTATTTTCCATTTTTTTTTTTATGTTGATTCTACTTTGGTCAAAGAGTCGAGCGAGGGGAGCCAAAGGCCTCGGAGCGAGCCGAAAAATTCAAATTGTTGCCACTACGATTATCTTTATATTAGTAATCGGAGCGAAGCGGAGTCGTAAAATTGGAGCCGAAGACGGAGCCCAAAATTAAAATTAAAATTATTAAATTTACATGTTGGAAAGATAAGACTTTTATTAATTATTGAATAAAAAAACATGAAAAAGGGGGGAAAACATAAAAAGAAGACGTTTTTAAATGAAAGTTCAAATCCTAAGCTAGCAGCACTTGGCGGTAAAGAGAGACTGGTTGTATAGCTAGTCACACAGGAGACTGCCCCTTATTTGTAAAATCTGGTTAGGATGTGTTCTTTTATGAAAAAGAAATTAAGGGATGAGAAAATTATTATCAATTTCATTTCATAATATTGCCTAAACTTACATTATTATACTTTTTTTAATGCTAGTATAAAGAATAAACTTAACATGTGGAAAATATTATCATTCCAAATAAGTCGAAAGGACAAACGAAAATGTAAATATGAGAACTGTGATACTTATAAAAAAGGGAGGGAGTAATTTCTTAATTTAGACAAGCATGTAAAAAAAAAGTATAATAATGTAAGCGAGTCGGCCGATTGATGGTATCCAAGCACTTTAGGGATGTAAAGCACTCGTGTATGAAAACGGAAAAATCATAAGGAAGAAGATGAATATTCATTGATAGCTCTGCAAAATCAAAATCCGATTACACAGTACAGAGAATCATGCTTAAAAGCATGTTGCTGCAACGTACAAAATACTACAACCAATCAAAAGAGGCCACGTGTTTCGGCCATGTAACTAACTAAGTCGCATTCACGCTTCTTCATTAACTACACGCCTACTCCGAGCAAGGTCACAGGATCGAGCCCAGTGGCTCTCATTATTTTATCTCCTTTATTCCATGCAAGCGACTGAACAGCAACACACCTCCATGCATACCCACTGCTTCATTATTGAACTCAAGCTCCTATCTTCAACACCCCCCCGCAAGATGAGCCTTATGAAGGTCACATAGGCTCATCTTGGAAAGTAACTCCTTGAATCTAGGACTCGCATGAGGCTTAGTGAAGAGATCACCAAGCTGCAAACCAGTGGATACATGAGCCAAAGAAACCAAACCTCTCTTGTATGCCTCTCGAACAACATGGCAGTCCACATCCAAGTGCTTTGTCCTCTCATGGAAGACAGGGTTCTTCGTGATGTGGATTGCCGCCATATTATCACATAATAGGTGCACAGGAAGTGGAACATCAACATGGAAGTCTTTAAGCAAATGAACGAGCCAATAAATTTCACGAACTGTAGCACCAAGCGCTCGGTATTCCGACTCCGCAGATGAAGCAGACACTGTGGTCTGCTTCTTACACTTCCAAGACAATAAGGATGACCCTAGGAAAACACAGAAACCTGTGAGAGATTTGCGGGTGTCCACACACGCAGCCCAGTCTGCGTCACTATAGGCAACTAGCTTGAGCTCATTTGTTGCTGGAAGGAATAAGCCCAGTGAAGGGCATCCCTTTAAGTAGCGAAGAACATGATAAGCAGCTTTGAGGTGAGCAGATGTGGGATGAGCCACAAATTGGCTTAATTGTTGGGTTGCGTGAGCTAGATCCGGCCTGGTGAAGTTAAGGTAAAGAAGTTGTCCCACCAACTTTCTATACACTTCAGGTTGAGTCAAGAGAGGTTCTGTGCCCTGAGATAATGCCAATCCAGGTGGTAAAGGGGTGTGAGCCACATTACATTGCAACATGTTATGTGTAGTAAGAATATCTAACACATATTTACGTTGAGAAAGCACAAAACCATCAACACCCCGTGCAATTTCAACCCCTAGAAAGTACTTAGCCTCACCAATATCCTTAATGGTGAAGGCAGAATGAAGGTATTCCTTAAGAGCAACAATATTCTCTAGCTTAGCCCCAGTTATGAGAACATCATCAACGTATACTATCAAACAAACTAGATCACACCCAGAACCCTTAGTGAATAAGCATGGGTCTGCAAGAGATTGCTTAAAACCAAAAATGTCTAGCTTTTTGCAGAATTCATGATTCCATTCTCTACTGGCCTGTTTCAAACCATAGAGACTACGCTTGAGTTTACATACCTGACCAGGAACTTGGACTTTATACCCGGGAGGAGGTTTCATGTACAAATCATCCTCCAAATATCCATGGAGGAAAGCGTTGTTGACATCCAGCTGGTGAAGTATCCAACCATTTGCAGCTGCTATGGAAATAAGAAGTCTTACTGTGGTTAGTTTAGCCACAGGAGAAAAGACTTCTTTATAATCTAGCCCAAGAACTTGATTGTAGCCTTGAGCTACTAATCTTGCCTTAAGTTTGTCTACCTCACCTGTCTGCTTGTACTTGACCTTATACACCCATTTGCTCCCAATGGCTTTCTTGCCTTTGGGAAGCATTGTAAGCTCCCAGGTTTCATTCTGTTCCAAAGCTTGTAGTTCCTTATTCATTGCTTCAATCCATGCCTCAGATTTACAAGCTTCAGAGTAGGTATGTGGCTCTTGCACAGCCTGAATATTCAGCAAATAAGTAACATATCTCTCATCCAAATGCTTAGGAATCTTATAAGGAAAAGTAGGGGGTGTAACCTCATTGTGATCAGGGATTATAGCACCTTTCACCAAACCAATATAGTCCTTCATCCATATTGGTTTCTGAGTAACTCTTGAACTTTTCCTAAGATGTATATCTTCCAATTGAGTGGGAGATTCAATAGGCAAGTCCTTTTCACCAGAGCCTTGAGCAGAAGAATTAGACTGACCACTATCAACTGAAGTGATAGGAGAAGCTGGAGCTGATATCTCAGTGACTGCACTTACTGGAGAAATAGAAGAATTCCATCCATCATTAGGATTCACAATAGGAAGATGAAGTTCCATAATATCATGAATATTGGAATGATGATAAGGAAATATGTCTGGAACAAAATGCACATCTCTTGAAGTAAGAAGCTTGTTATTTTCAATATCATAAAGCATGTAACCTTTATGAGACTGACTATAACCCAGAAAAATGCATTTGAAGTTTTTGTAATCAAACTTACGTTTGCTAGGAGACAAGTTCATGGCATAGGCTAGGCAACCAAAGGGCTTAAGATCACTGTAATCAGGCTCTTTGCTGAATAACACACCAAAAGGTGTGTCCCATTTTAAGATTCTGCTGGGCAATCTATTCAGCAAGTAAGTAGCTGTCAATATAGCAAATGGCCAATACTTGAGTGGCATGTGAGCCTGAAACATAAGTGCACGTGCAGCTTCCAACAATGTACGATGTCTTCTCTCCACTATGCCATTCTGCTGTGGAGTATAGAAGCAAGAACGCTGGTGTGCTATGCCATGCTCTTGAAACAACAATCTGACCTTGTTATTGATAAACTCTGTGCCATTGTCAGATCTAAACATTTTAATGGCCTTTCCAAACCTATTCATCACCATATGAATAAAAGTCTTCAAAGCATCTGCCACTTCCTCCTTAGTACTAATAAGATATGTCCAAATAGTTCGACTATGGTCCTCAACCAAAGTCAGGACATATCTTGTGTTACTAATATTCTCTGCACCATAAGGCCCCCAAACATCTCCATGGACCAATTCAAAAAGTACTTCTGTCCTTCTTTCTAGCTGAGGAAAGGGAGTCCTTGTCTGCTTTGCTCTAAAACAGACATCACAATGTCTCTGTATCTCAAGGTAAGCCTCCTCATCACCTTGTTCTATCATCTTCATGTGTTTCATTGTAGTTACTGATGGGTGTCCCAATAACACATGCCAAGAAGCTAATGTATATTCTCTGGTTCCAAAGGCATTGCAAAAGTGATTCTCAATAACTGCTTCAAACATGTAAAGATTGCCTTTCATATAACCCTTCCCCAACAGCTCTTCTGTGTCTTGTAGCTTGAATAAACAGTGCTTCTGTGTAAAAACACAGACTATCCCAGAATGCTTAGCTAACTGTGACACAGATATAAGGTTGTTGGTGAAATTGGGAATGAATAACACCTCAGTAAGAAATATATCTTTGTTTAACTGTGCTGTCCCTCCATAATAGACCATTCTTGAGGATCCATCTGGTAAGTGGATCTTAACTGGTTCATCTAGCTGATAAGTGTTGTACAATAGGTCTGGATTACAGCACACATGAGAGCTGGCACCAGAGTCTATAACCCAGCCACTCCTTTCCATATTTGACACTATACTATAAGCATAGTGACCCCCAAATCCATCAGATACTAGAACATCCTTGTCCTTGTCATTGACCACTGCATTTGCTTCCTTCTTTGATGGTCCAGCATTCGACTGAGTAGATTGTGCATTCAATGCACTTAGATACCTTGCCACCTCTCCTTGAATAAGCTTTGAGATATCTTGTCCAAAAGGCCTGGACTCAGGTCCTTCTGAGGCACTATCCAGATCATCAGATGATTCAGCCATATTGGCTTGAATCTTGTCTCTGCCTTTCTTGTAATCTCTGTACCACTCAGGCACTCCATGGAGCTTAAAACACTCCTCCATCTCGTGCCCACTCTCATGGCAATACTTACATTTCAGCCTTCGTTTCTCTTCTTTTGTCAAAAACTTTTTCTTATAAAATCCCCCTTTGGCCACTGCATAAGCATGATTGTGAACAGAATGATCATCACTTAACTCTCCTATATTCATAGCCATAAGCTGTGGTGTCTCATGAGAAGTTGAGTTAAGTGATAATTCATCCTCAGTTTGAATTATCATGGCATAAGCAGCATCAACACTTGGCAAGGGTTCCATTAGTAAAATCTGACCCCTGGCTTGTTCATATGCAGCATTAAGACCATGAAGAAATTTCATGAGTCTCTGCTGCTCCTCCCTTCTTTGAGCCTTTACTCGAGCATCACATATACAACCTAATGAAGGCATTAACATATCTAACTCATCCCATAAAGCTGTGAGTGAGTTAAAATACTGAACCACAGATAAATGCCCTTGCGTGAAACCAAAAATCTCACGCTGAAGTTTATAGATCCTAGGACCATTGCACCTTCCAAATCTATGGTTCAAAGCCTCCCATAATTTCCTAGTACTTTCTATATGTGTGAATCCATTGACAAGTTCTTTGGAAATTGAATTTATGATCCAAGACGAGACCATATAATCCGTCTTGAGCCATTGTTTATAATGTTTAGTACCAGGTAAAGGCTCCTCAAATGAACCATCCAATAGTTCCAACTTACTACGAGCTCCTAAAGCTCTACGTATGGATCGACTCCAATTTAAAAAGTTCATACCAGTTAACTGAGCAGCAACAAGTTGTAGACCAGGATGATCAGAAGGATTTAAGTATAATACCTCATTAACTTGCTCATCAGTAACCACCATATCACCATAGTCATTGTAGAATTCCTCCTCTAGTTCCTCCGATACATAACCTTCTGGCTTTTTACCTCGATCATTCTTCGAAGCAGAGCCTTCTCCAGTAACAACATCCCTCCAGGAATGGCGTCCACCTCCTCGTCCTTGATTAGATTTACTATTTCTACCCATTTTTTTTGATTTTTGTGGTAATATTCAAAGCAAATAAAGAGAAAACAATGAAACTACCCAGATCTTTAACCCGATGCTCTAGATACCATGAAGAAATGTAAAGCACTCGTGTATGAAAACGGAAAAATCATAAGGAAGAAGATGAATATTCATTGATAGCTCTGCAAAATCAAAATCCGATTACACAGTACAGAGAATCATGCTTAAAAGCATGTTGCTGCAACGTACAAAATACTACAACCAATCAAAAGAGGCCACGTGTTTCGGCCATGTAACTAACTAAGTCGCATTCACGCTTCTTCATTAACTACACGCCTACTCCGAGCAAGGTCACAGGATCGAGCCCAGTGGCTCTCATTATTTTATCTCCTTTATTCCATGCAAGCGACTGAACAGCAACACACCTCCATGCATACCCACTGCTTCATTATTGAACTCAAGCTCCTATCTTCAACACCCCCCCGCAAGATGAGCCTTATGAAGGTCACATAGGCTCATCTTGGAAAGTAACTCCTTGAATCTAGGACTCGCATGAGGCTTAGTGAAGAGATCACCAAGCTGCAAACCAGTGGATACATGAGCCAAAGAAACCAAACCCTTCTTGTATGCCTCGCGAACAACATGGCAGTCCACATCCAAGTGCTTTGTCCTCTCATGGAAGACAGGGTTCTTCGTGATGTGGATTGCAGCCATATTATCACATAATAAGTGCACAGGAAGTGGAACATCAACATGGAAATCTTTAAGCAGATGAACAAGCCAATAGACCTCACGAACAGTAGCACCAAGCGCACGGTATTCCGATTCCGCAGATGAAGCAGACACTGTGGTCTGCTTCTTACATTTCCAAGATAATAAGGATGATCCTAGGAAAACACAGAAACCTGTGAGAGATTTGCGAGTATCCACACACGCAGCCCAGTCTGCGTCACTATAAGCAACTAGTTTGAGCTCATTTGTTGCTGGAAGGAACAAGCCTAGTGAAGGGCATCCCTTCAAATAGCGAAGGACATGATAAGCAGCTTTGAGGTGTGCAGATGTGGGATGAGCCACGAATTGGCTTAATTGCTGGGTTGCGTGAGCTAGATCCGGCCTGGTGAAGTTAAGGTAAAGAAGTTGTCCCACCAACTTCCTATACACCTCAGGTTGAGTCAAGAGAGGTTCTGTTCCCTGTGATAGTGCCAAGCCAAGTGGTAAAGGGGTGTGAGCCACATTACATTGCAACATGTTATGTGTAGTAAGAATATCTAGCACATATTTACGCTGAGAAAGCACAAAACCATCAATACCCCGGGCAATTTCAACCCCTAGGAAATACTTAGCTTCACCAATATCCTTAATGGTGAAGGCAGAGTGAAGGTATTCCTTAAGAGCAACAATATTCTCTAGCTTAGCCCCAGTTATGAGAACATCATCAACATATACTATCAAACAAATTAGATCACACCCAGAACCCTTTGTGAATAAGCATGGATCTGCAAGAGATTGCTTAAAACCAAAGATATCTAGCTTTTTGCAGAATTCATGATTCCATTCTCTACTGGCCTGCTTCAAACCATAGAGACTACGTTTGAGTTTACATACCTGACCAGGAACTTGAACTTTATACCCGGGAGGAGGTTTCATGTACAGATCATCCTCCAAGTATCCATGGAGGAAAGCGTTGTTGACATCCAGTTGGTGAAGTATCCAACCTTTTGCAGCTGCTATAGAAATAAGAAGTCTTACTGTGGTTAGTTTAGCCACAGGAGAAAAGACTTCTTTATAATCTAGTCCAAGAACTTGATTGTAGCCTTGAGCTACTAATCTTGCCTTAAGTTTGTCTACCTCATCTGTCTGCTTGTACTTGACTTTATAAACCCACTTGCTCCCAATGGCCTTCTTGCCTTTGGGAAGCATTGTAAGCTCCCAGGTCTCATTCTGTTCAAGAGCTTGCAGCTCTTTATTCATTGCTTCTATCCATGCTGCAGACTTGCAAGCTTCAGAGTAGGTATGTGGCTCTTGAACAGCCTGAATATTCAGCAAATAAGTAACATATCTTTCATCCAAATGCTTAGGAATCTTATAAGGAAAAGTAGGGGGTGTAACCTCTTTGTGATCAGGAATTACAGCATCTCTCACCAAACCAATATAGTCCTTCATCCATATAGGTTTCTGAGTAATTCTTGAACTCTTCCTGAGGTGTATATCTTCCAAACGAGTGGGAGATTCAACATCAGAACCTCTTTCTCCAGAACCTTGAGATGTAGAATTGGACTGACCATTATCAACAGAAGAAGGTGGAGCTGATATCTCAGTGACTGCACTGACTGGAGAAACAGAAGAATGCCATCCATCATTAGGATTCACAACAGGAAGATGAAGATCCATAATGTCATGCATATTGGGATGATGATAAGGAAATACATCTGGAACAAAATGTACATCTCTTGAAGTAATAAGCTTGTCATTTTCAATGTCATAAAGCATATAACCTTTATGAGACTGACTATAACCCAAGAAAATGCACTTGAAATTTTTGTAATCGAACTTACGCTTGCTAGGAGACAAGTTCATGGCATAGGCCAAGCAGCCAAAGGGCTTGAGGTCACTGTAATCAGGCTCTTTGCTGAATAACACACCAAAAGGTGTGTCCCATTTTAGGATTCTGGTGGGTAGTCTATTCAGCAAGTAGGTAGCTGTTAAAATAGCAAATGGCCAATACTTGAGTGGCATATGAGCCTGAAACATAAGTGCACGTGCTGCTTCCAATAATGTACGATGTCTTCTCTCCACTATGCCATTCTGCTGAGGGGAATACACACATGACCTCTGATGTTCAATGCCACATTCTCTAAATAAACTCCCAACCTTGTTATTTATAAACTCACTGCCATTGTCAGATCTGAAAGAC
>JAOWBJ010069737.1:0-10123 GCA_028566335.1 Monarda citriodora | reverse complement strand
AATATAGCCGTTAGAGAGAGAACCATATTTTCAACCACTCTTTTTCCTTGGGCAGCTTTATCTGCAAAGTAGGTGGTGGGCAATGTCCTTTCCTGACAAAAGGCATTCTTGAGCAATAATATGCCAACACCTATCCTACTAGTCTGACACCCCATAAATGCATCCGCAGCTTTACTAGAGATAAGCTTGAGTAGTTATGAAGTGTCCACTACAAAAAGTTGTAGCGTTTCGCTCCAAAAGTTGTAGCGGATGGCGTAGCGGACGAGATCGTAGTGTTTGCATCGCTACGGGAGGAATGGTAGTGTGCGAGATTGCTTCAACTTTGGTAGCGCATGGGGTGCTACAATTTGTGGTGGCGCATGGGAGATCGCTACGGGGAAGTTTGGTAGCGGCAGGAGCTGGTGTAGCGGATCGCTACAAAAAAAAGTGTAGCGTCCGCTACAATCCGATCCGTAGCGTTTGCTACGGAAATAGAGGCGCCAGCGGGCGCGGGTAAGGGGCCAGCGCGCGCGGGGTGGCTGGTAGCGTCCGCTTCAACTTGAAGCGATCAGGGGCCAGCGCGCGCGGGGTAGGAGGTCAGCGCGCGCGGGGCTTGTAGCGTCCACTACAAACAGAAACGTAGCGGCCGAGTCGAAGCTGTAGCGGCCGAGTTGGCCCAGTGTAGAGGCCGAGTTGGCCCAGTGTAGCGGCCGAGTCGAAGTTGTAGCGGCCGAGTCGAAGTTGTAGCGACCGAGTCGAAGTTTAAGGTTCAGCGGGCGCTGGGTGAGGCCTGCGAGCGCGGGGTCGTCCGCTTCAAAACTTTTGGTAGCGAGATCGCTACAAAAATTTTGGTAGCGATGTTGACTTTTTGGTAGCGAAGTTGACCTGTAGCGGAGGAGGCCAGTGAGTGTGGGGCGTCGAGCCAGCGAGCGCGGGCAGCTCGGTAGCGATCCGCTACGGCATTGCGATTCCGTAGCGATCTGGTCCAGCGGGCGCGGGGCAAGGCCTGCGAGCGCGTGGGGCTCGGTAGCGATCCGCTACGGAAAACTTGGTAGCGATGTTGAGCCGACCCGACGTAGCGATAAAATTGGTAGCGATATTTTTCGGTAGCGATATCGCTACAGATTTTGGTAGCGATATTGCTACGGATTTTGGTAGCGTTCGGAGGGCCAGCGAGCGCGGGAAGGGGCCTGCGGGCGCGGGGAGGTGCGCGGAGGCGCGCGGCTGGGCAGAGAAGCTCTGCGCGCGGGGAGGTACCAGCGGGCGCGAGCGCGGGAGGCGTGCGCGGTGGCGTGGTGCGTGGGCCGGCGTGAGTGCGGAAACGATGCGCGCAAGAAAGTTGCCGAGTCTCAAAGCCATCGTCTTCATGATCATACTTTGGCGAAAATACACTTGATAAAATTAAGCTCCCTAACAAATGAGCTTTTCTAGATACATGAAAATATTACAAGTGTTCATCAAAGGGGTGTTCTTTTACAAGACTATAAGAATATGGATATTTTAGTAAGAGGGACTTTGGTATAATCAAAACCATTTAAAAAGAACTTTATTAATTAAGTTCCCCCTCAACTAAATATTCCAACAAGTGGGCCTTTTCATACTTTATGATAGTTCGTATCCCCCAGAGTCAGAATGACCGAGCCGATGCCCTCAGCAAACAGGCGTCATCGCCAAGTTCACCCATGGTTGAGGAGATATAACACTGCAGTATAGTGGAAGAAAAAGTCAGTACCCTGGTCGCAATCGAGCCCAACTGGATGACGTCGATCTTCGCCTACTTGGGGAAAGGCGAACTTCCTAGTGACAAACTTGAAGCCAAGAAGCTGCTTTGTCGATCCATGCGTTATGAATTGAGATAAGTCGTTCTTTACAAGAAGTCTTACATGCAGCCCTTACTGAGGTGTTTAGGACCGGAAGAGGCGGACTACGCGTTAAGGGAAGTACACGAAGGGTCGTGCAGCAGTCACATCGGCGGCAGGGCGCTGTCCAAAAAGGTCATGCGGTGGGGGTACTACTGGACAACTATGGCCCGGGACATAGCCCACCTCGTCAAAACGTGTATGAAGTGTCAAGCCCACGAAAATGTCCCAAGAATACCTCAGTCTGAACTAAAAAGCATGCAAAGCCCATGGTTGTTCATGCAGTGGGGCATGGACATCGTATGTCCCTTCGAGAAGGCTCCGGGATAATTACAGTTTCTGATAGTCGCCGTGGACTACTTTACGAAGTGGGTCAAAACTGAACAGTTGGCAAAAATCACGAGCAAAAAGGCCCAAAACTTCGTCTGGAAGTATATAGTCTGCCGCTTCGGCATCCCCCATGTCTTAGTGTCAGACAACAAAACTCAATTCATTGACAAAGCCTTCAAAGAATAGTGTCAGGAACTCAAGATCCAACAACAATTCACCTCAGTAGCACATTCGCAAGCAAATGGGCAGACCGGAGTGACGAATTTAACCATCGTCAAAGGCCTCAAGACTCAACTAGACCGAGCCAAAGGCCTGTGGGTGGAAAATCTGCCAAATTTCCTCTGGTCATGCCGGACCACTCCCCGAACCTCAACTGGGGAGACTCCGTACAGCCTGGTCTATGGGACTGAAGCTGTGATCCCGATTGAGATCAGCATGCCAAGCCCATGCACATCGAACTTCTCGGTTGAGGACAACGAAGAAAATCTCCAAGCTGACCTTGACCTCGTGGAGGAAAAGAGAGAACTGACTTCCATCAAAGAAGCTCGGTACAAGTAACAAGTAGCCCAGTACTACAACCAACGAGTGAAATCACAACAGTTCAAGGTCGGAGACTTCGTCCTCAGGAATAACGAAGTAAGCAAAGCTGAAAAGCTCGGAAAACTCGAAAAACTAGAAGCTACGTAGGAAGGTCCTTATCGGGTCAATGAAGTCCTCGGCAAAGGGTTGTACAAACTAGCCCGAACTTAGCATGTCCGATGAGATCATACCCCGAACTTGGCATGTCTCAAATTTAAAGAAGTATTATGTATAAGTGGAAAGAGTTGCCGTTGTCAGTTGTGTTCGATTTATCACATATGTCTTACGATCTTTTACTGTAAAAAATTTTGATAAGCAGTTCGTTTCTTTAATGAATTCCCCTATTTTTGCAATCTATGTGTATCATATTGTGTCGTCCCTTCATTCTTCCACTTATATATGATGCTTCAATTATGTCTCAATGGCTGGCCCCCTAATGAGACACCTAAGCCTAAGGACGGTCAAAATCTTCTAAGGAAGGTACAAGGCTATCATTAAGGTTATTAAACCTATGAGGGATCGAAAGGCACTTCCCTTACCGAAGTGCAATTCTCCCTACAACGGGACTTCAGTTCTCCCACTTCGGGAGAAGTTATTTAAGCACGCACGAGGAGACCACTCCTAGCAATAAAACTCGCGAAATAAGGAACCCCTCTTCGATAAAATCAAAGGGTCGCAACCTTCGATAAAACTGAAGTCATCCATACTATTACTTTGTTAAGGGTGTATGTATCACGATCTAAAGTGACTAAACAGTTTGCAAGTAAATCAGGTCGACATACATTCAAAACGAAGTAAAAACGAGGAGCTTTTATTTATGAAAGACTTCAAATTACGAGATACAAATTCAATGGTTATGAGGCTTATTGCCAGGGAGCCAACCATGAGCAACATCCCTGGGAGCCTCCGCCCTTAGAATATTATCTAAGTTAAATCTACCCCGGCTGGCAGCCCCCCGGGTAGATCCCCTCCCTCTCTGACTACGAGTCTGATGTGCCTTTTCACCTCGTCGCCTCAGTACTTCTCGGGGGTCCTATTCGGTATATCCTTGAGGACTTCGAATCGTCGTACTATGAAGTGGAGGTGTGTTAGCTAGGAACATGACCAAACTAGGGTACCGAGTCTCAAATACGTTGTACAATGCCGATAGACTCCGCAACTGATACACCAAATCGCGCTAATCCCGACTCTCCACACCTTGTTCTTCCCGGACAGCCTTGCGCGGGGCCCAAATATCGGCCATCTCATCCTCCACCTCGGATTGTCAAACCATCGTTTTGACGGATAATCCTTAAGTACTCCGTGTTCTCGATGGTCAGAGCATTCACCTCGGCAGCGGCCTTCTCGAGCTCAGCCTGCAAGTCTTCTACCTTCAGCTCCAGCTCCAACAATACTTGCACTGTAACGGTATCAACTTGCACCTGGCATTCAACGAACTTCGCTTCCGCCTCGTCCGCAACCTTGGTATACGCATCCCTCCAGTATGTGACCTCGCTCTCAGCACACAGTACCTTCCGTGTGAGCTTCTTCAGCTCGGCTTTGTATTCAGTTAATACTTGGCGGGACTACAGTAATATAAACAAGTACATGGAATAAAGATGTAGTTTGAGGAAAAGAAATTTTATTTATCACACAAAAAGGTACAGCGGAGGGCAGCGAGGCCGAAGTACAAGATTTCCTATTCTATAAAATGAAAGAAATTCATACGACGGGGGAAGAGTGGACCACTGCCGCTTCTCCCTCTCCCTCGACCGAGGTCCCCTGCAGCCCGGTCTGAGTACCGGTCGATGTTTCCAATCCAGCAGCGGGAGGAGTCCCAAAAGGGACTCTGGACTCCTCTAAAATGGGAGTGGCAGCACGATCGGACTCCCTGAAGACAGGAGTAGGAGCCCGGTAACCTCTGGTATCCTCGAGGGTATGAGGAGAACTGGCCCGGTGACCTCTGGCATCCACGAGGGCAGGAGGAGAGGTGGCGTGGTCGCCTCTGACCAACTGTTCCTACTCTTTCTTCTCATCTTCCTCCTCTTCTTCTTCCTCCTCCCTGCCCAACAGCTGTCTCACCGGCGGAGGCTCTATGTACCCAACACCGAGGAAGACAGCTTCCATAGCTGCGTCCATATCCGTGGTGCAAGTACGCACGGCCTCGGCAGTAAGAAGGCTGGAGGAAGAAGCAAGGTCGTCCAGCAGGGGCAGTGACTTCAGTCGGGCGGCCATGACTCGGGCATATGCCGGCACAAGGCTACCCTGCTCCAATTCGCCAGCCCCAGCGACGAGCTGCAGCAAGCTGCTCATCAAGGAGGAAAATTGGACACACTTGTAGAGCTTCTCCGTGTAAGCCCGGAGAAGCTCCCCTTGTGAGGCGACGAGTCCAGCCTCAAACCCCCGCACTGCCTCCGCAACAACGAGCTGCTGTTGTCACTTCAGGCTCTCCAACTCAGCTCAAGCTGCCTTCGCCTCCGATTCCCCTTTCTTCCGGGCGCGGAAGGCGCAAGACACCATCACGTCGGCATCCTCCACCTTTTGAGTGAGGCGAGCGACATCATCCTCCGCTTTATTGAGGGCTCTGCCGAGCTGCTCATGCTCGGCGACCCCCTCTCCATGTCCGCCAAGACGAGCCAGACGCACTGCGAAGATAAGCAGAGCTATCAGAACAACAAACCAAAAAAAGAAGAAGAAGAAGAAGAAGAAGAAGAAGAAGAAGAAGAAGAAGAAGAAGAAGAAGAAGAAGAAGATGTAGTTACCTCTACATCAGTACGAGGCCGTGTAGTGGCCTCGGTAGAAACCGATCTCGGTATAAGATCGGCCAAAGGCACCCCCGATCCAGCAAAGGCCGGGGTCGGCTGCGGCGCCGAGCTCTTCTGTAGCCTTGAGACCAAGGCTAGAGAGCTTTCCGGTGTGTAGCCAGAAGAAGTAGTAGAGGCAGATTGCTTCTTTTGCCTCTTCGGCTCCTGCTCCTCAGGGTGAGGAGTGAAACGGGGCTGAGATATGGGCCCTCCGTAACGAGACGTATTTTAACCAGCTCATCCTCAAGCTCGTCCAATTGTTTCGACGGGGGCCGGGATATGGGCCCACTCTGCCATGCGAACTCCGGAGCACCCGTACCAGTGTAAAAGAAAAAGAGGGACTGCCAATTAATTCGAGTGCTTGGACTTCGTCTTAGCAGTAAACTTTAGGGCGGGGCTGGCATAATACCAAGACCCCTCCTTCTTAAACGGAAGGAATCTCAGCACTACCTCTAGGGTCAGAGGATTCCTTAGGCAAGACACTTCGACGGCCAAGGCTGTGAGATGCCGAAAAGAATTAGGGGTTAGTTGGCCAAGAGGATTCATACTTCCTAAGGAGTTCGACAAAAACGGGGCACAGAGGAAAACGAAGTCCACACTCTAAACTAGCCTCGTATACGGTGCAATGGCCCACCGGCAGCTGATTAGCCCTACCATCAGCGCCTGGAGTAATGGCCTCAAAGTTAGGCTGGAAAACAAAATGATGGGCTAACGATTCTACATCGTCTATGTCGAGGGGGAACGAAACTCTTCCACCATGAGATCACCGGTGGCCGAGTCAGAAACACCCTCGGAAACCTTAGTTCTACCCTCTATGTCAACAGAAGAGGAAGACATGACTTACTTGTACGATAGGAAGGTGGTGATGATGTTACTTTGGAAAGGGAGGAAACACGCCGGAAGAGTCTCCCAAAAAAATCTGAGAAACTCGAAGAGGGTTTGCAGAAGAGTGTGGAGGAAGAAAAGTGATTTGAATATCGGGGGAAAAGGCTCTTTTTGTTTAAAATCATGAGCCATTTCGCCTTCCCGATAAAGTGCACCCAGCCGAAAAGTCACAATGATTAGGGTTCAGGCGCGTGTCACGCGCCCCCAAGCGATTTCTCGCCTTCACCTCGGCCGAAACATACCACTTTGGCTCACCTCGGAAATCAAACTCCCGGACTCCCGGACTTCGTTGTAGCCTCGCTTTTGGGAGGGGCTCTGATGGGGTACGGCCCAATCGCTAGGCCCAGTTAGGAGACCCAATAGACTTGGGCCTCATAATAACGAGGCCTTGAGCGTATTCGGACCTCCCTAGCTATTAATGAGTTCAGCAATGCACTTCAGTCCGGCTCCAGGCGACAGGCTCAAAGAAGGTTCAGCCTGGCTCGCACAGGCACTCCGGCAAAAGAAGGTGCCCCGCACCTCGGCCCAGCCAAGGTGAGGTGTTAGTAAATTCTCAAAGTCAGGCGTTTCCGGAAAACCCGCCATTACCATCTCCCATTATCGGTGGTTACGCCGGGTCAGCCCTAATCTACCCATGATCCCTACTCGTCCCCTTCATCACTCTACGATTGGGGCAATTACTCCATAACAGATCCGTGAGTTGGGCTCACCCGTCCGGTTGGGCCCGACTAGCTTGTAGGCCCATTACATTAGTATAAATATCTAGTGTATTATGAGAAATAGATCTTAGACACTCTTGTATTCCTGCACTTACTAAAGTAATAAACACACTCCTCCTTTTCCCGTGGACGTAGATATACTTTAGTATATTGAATCATGTAATCCTTTGGTATTCTTTATTTGTGCATTACCGTTTCTATCCTCCTACAAACTCGGAGTCAATCACACATGTAAATATAAGAGAGATCATTTAAGATGAGACGGAGGAAGTATTTCCTATCGTATGTCAGGACAGAAGTCAATATTTGGACGTCTGAGTTTTTTAACCATGTATATGAGATTATAAATGGTGTTGTAAACCATTATTAATTCCACTATCATGAAAAAAGTACAAGTATTAACTTTAGGTTTGAATTTCTACTAGCATTTAGGTTTCCGCTGAAGTTTCCATCGATGCGCGTAGTGTGGCGTTGATGAAATCAACCAAGAGAAGAAGAAGAAAAAAAAATTGCCTCATTTACGATTAATATGAGAAGCGAAGGTTATCGAGGCTAGAAGGGAAATTTCACATAATAATTTTATTTTAATTTAATTTAATTATGGGGCTCTGAATAATAAAATAGGCTACATAAAGAATAGCCCAAATCCATGTCTTGTGAGAATTCTTAGTGAGAGGTTACTAAGTTCGATTGCTACCGCCAACATTTGTGGCATGTCATAAATAGTGATATTATTATTTAGCATGGCTCAATAATATTTGTAGCGTGTGGTAGATGGTGATATTATTATTTGGCACGGCCGACTTGAGGATTCTGCCAGTTTTTTTTTTTTTTTTTTAATAAAAAAATCACCCAACAAAAATTATAATCAGATTACAGTAGTAACCAAAAGTGTTAAACAAGATAACCTCGAAACATTTTCTCCTGAGTAAAAGAAAAAAGAGCAAAATAGATGGTCCACTTCTCTGGTCCCACGGAACCACTTAATTTAACAAACTCATTTTGGATGATACTAGTTAGTTCTGGTAAAGCCCCCAGACCGCGTATTTTTTTTGAAACGAGGTCCTCGATAACGCGACATAAAATAAAGATTCCTTATTTCTTATTAAGAATTCATTTCATTAATTCAAATTAAAGCAATTGGGACTTAGGATATGATTAAACTGATAGGCACCCAAGAAACAAAATCCTACAAAAATGATGTTATTCAAGGTTTCTACTATGTTTGTCTTCGGAGAGATAAGTCTAAGTTTTGCGATTCAGAAGGCAAATTAATTAATTGAAACACTGTCATAGAATCAACGCCGTGTGTGCCTAAGGGTAAAACTAGTGATGACTGTTTGCGTTAAGAACTTGGCATGATAGCTAAGTTAAGCATGATTAATTGTTTGAAAGCGATCTTTGAGTCACTTGAGTTTACTTCGCTAAAAGTGTAAGGAGTCTTAAAAGTAGCGAGTCCGCTCCAAGCAGTTCGGAGTGGCTCGGAGTTCGCTTTAGGTTCCAGAAGCAATGTATGAGTCCGCTCGGGCGAGCGAAAGCGAATTATGAAGTTCACTTGAATCGCTCCAAGCGGACATCGTGACCAAGCGGATTCACGGATGTCCGCTCAGCCTATAAGTCTTTAGTTATCATGAGTGAGTAGTTTACAAGCGAATAGAGAAGAAAGGGTTTAAAGCGATTTTATACCCGAGCGAGTTCGCTCGAGGAAGTCCGCTCGAAAAGCAGAAAGCGAGAGTCAGCGAAGCTGACTCGGCAGACGCTCCAGGCGCATTAATTATGTGTCAGTCAACTCTACTTTTTCCTGCAACACGCCACAACCCTATTGGCTAGTACTAGATGTCCTTTTTCTGCATAAGTCATACCGTCTTTAATTTGTAACAGGATTTTACTTTATTTTCAAAAACTTCTATTTTTTTATTTTATTTTATTCGAAAACGAGAAAAGAAATATCATACCCCTATAAATACCCCCACCTTTGGGATTTACATACTTTGCTGCCATTTCACAAACTCCATTTCTAATTAAGAGAGAGAAGTGAGACCGAAAGTAAGAAGAGTTAGTCTAAAGAGTTCCTTTGGAAGTTCGAAGTTTCAAGGTAAAATCTCCCAACTATTTCATTAACTATCCTATTATTTCACTCAAAGTCTAGTAAGAAAATCTTTTCAAAACAAATGATATTTTATCTACGCTTTATCTAAGTTTCGCCTATGTTCTAACTATGTTTTTATTTTGAAGTTGTCTCTTGAGCTTTAAAGTTTTCCAAGCTACTGTGTCAAATGTTTGAAAGAAGGTAAACCAAGGTTCAAGATTCCTCTACCCAAATGAGTTTTTCTTCGCCCAATAAAATCTAAGACCCTTATTGTTTTCACTGATTCTCTAACACCAAAAGATCTGAATCCAAAAATGAATGTTTTCTGCTCCAGTTCAGACCCGGACATTACCTTTGATAGGATTAGGAAATCATATTCTCTACCAAAGCTTTTCTCGAAGTAAGAAAAACGAGTAAGGATAACCTGTTAGAGTTTTTCTCGAAATAAGAAAGATAGCCAAAATCGCTCCAACGTCTCTTTGGTCGAAGCGATAAGTTGGCCAAGCGAACTAGCACCTTAGTCAAGAATGTACCCCGTATATGTGTTTTCGCTCTTATTTTCTTAAGGGAACATAAAGGAAGAGCGATGAACGTGACTGTGAAGCGATCTCCACCTGAGCGATTTAAGGTGGGCTTTCTAAGCGAGTTTTTGAAGCGAGTTTCTTCTAAGCGAATTTATGTCGCTTTCATTTAAGACTGATGTTGTTATTAGATGATATGTAATCTATAATGCATATATGTCGGCTGTGTGCCAAGGTTTCATGTTACGATCGGCCAGAGCATGTGTTGCTCAAGTAGTGCACTAGGTTCGCTTTGCTTAGGTAAGCGATCAAGGTTCTAGGTTGAGGTCGGCCAACCTCCCTAGATCGGGTTATTTAAGGGCAGATATGGCAAAGAAGT
>JAOWBJ010069628.1:0-10124 GCA_028566335.1 Monarda citriodora | reverse complement strand
TCACTCTCAAACCCAATAGCTATTATTTAAACTAACATCTAATTATTATTTTTAATTTGCTTAATAAATTCATTCACGTTCCAACACAAACCCAATTTATATTTAATTTTTCCCGGCGCAACGCGCGGCAACACGCTAGTTTACTTTAATATGCACAAAAATCGAATCAACGAGTGGCTTAGGAGTAATATGCACTACTATATATAGACTACCCATTAATTAAACCCTAGGATTCGAAGTGAATTGCCATGGGAACAAGGGCTCCGCCGCAGCTGCCGCCATGGATCGAACTACCCCAAGATGTGACGGCCAATATCCTTGGAAGGCTGAGCACCGAAGAGATACTGGAAAATGCGCAGAAAGTTTGCACTACATGGTGGAAAGTCTGCAAGGATCCCGCCATGTGGCGCGTCGTTGATTTGGAAAAGCCATATGGAGATGGCCGCGATTTTTATCTCATGTGCCGTTGCGCGGTGGACCGTAGCCAAGGCCAACTCACCGACCTACGCATTGCTTGTTTCGGAGACGATGAATTACTCAACTACGTTGCCAATCGGTACAATTCTTTTACCTTTTGTCGCATGATTCTTCGTTCAAATATGATGAATCGGTTTAATGGAGTTTTGAAATGCTTGCTTATGCAAATTAGTCTTAAATAAGCAAGTGTTGTTTCAAATGTTTCAATGTCTTCTGATTCAGTGACCTATGCTTTGTAATTCACCCTTTTGACAGATCAAATCATCTTCGATGCCTCACTATTGCATATATAACCTTCCAAAATTACATATCATTATCTGCTGTGGTTGAGGTAGTAAAGAAACTTCCAAAATTGGAAGAGCTGCATCTTATCGGTGTGTGGGCATGGGATTCCAAATATGTTGAAAATATTGGCATTGCTTGCCCTCTATTGAAATCATTCACGTGTGATTTACTGGGAGTTAACGAAGACAACTGCAATAGCATAGCTCTAGCAATCGCTAAAACCATGCCTAACTTGCATCATCTTCGAATTACTGGAGATAGGATGAAAAATAAAGGGATAGAAGCGATTCTCGATGGCTGTCCCTACCTTGAGTTGCTCGATCTTTCGGATTGCAATGGTGTTGATCTCCGTGGGTGCAATGGTGTTGATCTCCGTGGGGCTCTGGCAGAAAGATGTTCTAAGCAAATCATATTTATCAGAAATGATTCGTGGGTCTCTTATGACAGTAGATATTAGTGTTTGCTTTTGTTTTCTTTGTATGAGGCAACATGACTCATTCTACTATATGAACTCTTATTCATTAAGAATTTATTATTATTTTGAGAGAATTTTGTTGATCGCTGCGTAATTTTATGCACGGGTTTATTATCTATATCTATACTACTATATAACAATGATTCACTCCTATTTTTAGAAAGTGTTATGTTTTTGTGATATGTGAATTTGCCAAAATATCCGGATCTTCCAAAAAAAATAGAAACTGACACAATACAGACCTGGTTCGATTACTGACTAATGCATATATTTTTTTTTAATTTCTGGGCCTATTCTATAATAGTTATATAATCACTTTATTTATCCCTTTTATTTTTAATCTGGTCTTCTTGCCTATTTTTATTGTAATGTTAAAACATACTTATTTGATTTTAATTATACCCGCCGCAACGCTCGTTAATTTTAATCGAAATGATGATGTTTCGATCGAAAATGTGCCAGTTGGATAGCAACATTACGAGAGTTTCGATTTTTCCACCCTATATTTAATTTGGGGGAAATGGGGCTTTGTGGAAAAATTATACTACTTCCATCCCCTCCCTTGCTATTGTGCTCGCTTTTTCGATTGAAACGTCACATGCTATTGTGATTGTTTCTATAAATAGAAACTTTAAAGCCCACAATTTCTGTGTCCACTATGCCTAATTGAATTTAAATGCCTAATTTTTGTCCTTTTTTTTTTTACTTTTCTTATATTTTAAAATAATTTTTTTTTGCTTTTTGTTGACTTTATTTCCTTAATCTTCCTTCCCTTGGCTATTGTATCATATAAAATAGGCACAATAGGAGGGGAATGAGGTAGTACTAGTAGTATTTTGTAAGACAAGAGATCATTAAGAAAACAAGCCCTAATTTATGTGTAATTTTTGTAATTTCGGTAATTTGGTAAATTTAACAAGCCCTAATTTATGTGTAACTTAAAAGCAAGATACTTTATATATGAAACTATCCCTAATGGGGCACACTTGTATGTGCCATCCACGTGGGATGGCCACAATTGATTTCTTATTAAATGGATTACTTCTCCTTTAGTTCAATAATCTCCTTCAATTTTTACCTTTTTTGTTGTTTTTTTTTGTTTTCTTTTTCAATTTTTTTGGGTTCTTTCGCCTCCGATTTTATGGCTCCGCCTCCGGCTCCGATTTTACGGCTCCACTTCGCTCCGATTACTAATATAAAGATAATCGTAGTGGCAATAATTTAGATTTTTCGGCTCGCTCCGAGGCCTTCGGCTCCCCTCGCTCGACTCATGACTAAAAAAAACAACATAAAAAATAAAACTGTAAAATAAAAAATAAAATGCAAAAAAAGAAAATTAAAATCTGAAAAAAAGAAAAAAAATAAAGAAAAAGGGAAAAAGGAAATGGAGAAATGTACAGGAAGAAGAAACTCTTCAACTTCTATGTGTAACTTAAAAGCAAGATACTTTATATATGAAACTATCCCTAATTTATGTATGATATTGGTATACTCTTCAACTTCATTCCCACGCACTGATGAGTAAATATGAAACGTCGATTTTGAAGCCCAAAAGGAGTTAGGATCGTCGGAAATGATGATTTTTTAAGTAAACAAGCCGTTGGTTGTGCATTTTTTAATATACTTTTAAAATGTTACTTAAATTAATTATAAAATTTCATAACCAAAAATACTAATTTAGAAAATATTTTTAATACGTAGTAAATATGTAATGATGTAATAGAAAATGTGATACTGGGGATATAATAGAAAATCTCAATAGTATGTAGCAATTTTTTAATTTATTAATTTTATAATGTTTTTATAAAAATAAAAAATATTCTTTCTGTCTCGTCGATTTTGTCACGTTTAATTATTTTATATATTCAAGAAATAAGACATACTCTGTGAAACGGAAAAAGTATTATATTATTATAAATCATAATAAGTATTTATAACAAGAAAATGGAACTTTTATAAATACTCTAATTGGAATGGTTGAACCTTAGAAAATAGTTATAAAATTAAAAGTCATCTATACTTCTATATAATAATTATCCACCCCATAAATAGTAGTGTTAACATTTTGTCACATTTGAAATGTCCAAATACCCCCACTTTTTACCAAAAATGGAAAGTGATGCACATTAGAGACCCGGGTTTGAACCTTTTTACCCTTGAACAAATGTTATATTTATAATTCTTCCCAAAAAATTGAAAACAAAAAGTTGGGCGGAAGAATTTTATCTTCAAAAACCCCTCTCTCCCAATGCTCCTCTCTCTACAATTCTTCCCCCAAATCCTCCCACAATCTCTCTCTCTCTCTAGATCTATAAATCCAGATTTGGCTCTCCCCCAAACTTTGGTCTTCTACCCCAGGATCATTCTTGTGGCAGCGAAGGCGGAGGTGGAGGTAGTGGCTACCACGGCGGACGGAGGTGGAAGTTATGGAGGAGAAGACAGTTGATGGAAGTTGGTATTATGTGTTGCACTGGTTTTGTACTGTGCGGATGGAGGTGGAACTTATGGATGATGCTGGGCGGATGAAGGTCTGGTCTGATAGGTATATTATTTTAACATGTGCCGCAGTAGAGGAGTGGGCAGAAGATAAACCAATTTTATTTTCAACTTTTCTTTTCTTTTTTCTTTGTTTTCAAACATCTCAAAAGACTCCATGACACCAGTTTTTATGATCCTCGCTTATTTTTTTTTTTCAATTTTAGATAGACAGAGACTGCGGGTAGCATAGACGATTTTATTTATTTATTTAATTTGTGTATTAATTTTTGAGATGCGATATGAATTTTTTAGATTTGATATGCATTTTTCTCCTTTATTCTTTCTCCTTTATTCCTTTTCTGGTGCTAACGTATGTACTATGGGTATTATTTTATATAATAGTACCCATAGTACCTCATTACTGAATGGATACTGTCGGTGTCATTAGTATCAATAGTACCCATTACTGAAGTGGATACTATGAATACTATTGGTACTATGGACTAATAGCGTGCATTACTTACGATTTTTGGAGAGTACGGAGATATTTTGGAAATTTCAAATTGACAAAATCGTAACAATTTATAATTATATGAAAGTGAATAATTATTAATTATGTAGTAGTCACTATCTTAAATATATTAGTACTAGCCAATTTACAATTTCTAGACAAAAAGACTTCTGATTTTAAATTATCTATACTACTATATAATAATTATTCACCCCTTATAAATAGAAATGTTAACATTTTGTCACATGCGAAATGTCAAAAATACCCCCGCTTTTTATCAAAAATAGAAAGTGATGCACAATACAGACCCGGGTTTGATTCCTGACTGATGCATTTATTCTTTCTTTTTTTAATTCTACTCCTGGGCTTATTCTTACTATCAGGCCAATAGCTATTATTTAAACTATTTTTTTTAATTTGCTTAATAAATTGATTAACATTCCAACACAAACACAATTCATATTTAATTCTTTTCGACGCAATACGCGGGCAACACACTAATATTACTAAAACACTATCAAACCTTCACCAAGTGCATTTGAAACCCTATCGACACCTCACTAGTGGTGCTGCCACCATCACCACCGTCGTATGATCCCGTCACCACGATCATACGATGCTACAATCGTTGATGCCGTGCAACTCCGTTGTGGCATGAAGCCATCACCAACGCGAGCTGGCGCCATCACCCGCCGCACGACGTAGCCGCCACCACCACCAGATATGCCATTGTCACGAGCATGCCGCCGCGGCTGCCCACTCACCGCAGTTATTTCTAGATCAGACGATCACACATTGTTCGGATGGTAGCAAAAAAATACATTGTTCATGCACAATTCGCATAATAATGTAAAAATGCATTATCATACGAAGCGAAATCATGTAACGATGCACTATGATGGGATATGGCCCAACACCGGCCCAACATACAAGAGCCCAAAGAACGAAGCCCATCCAATCCGGTCCAACCAGTAGACTCGGCAATGAGAGTCCGGCCTCCTCAACTCCGGACCAAAACCCTTCTCAACTCTTCGGAAGCAAGGTAAGTCCGGGGTATCTGCCATTTCGGCCATCCATTCCGGACACTCCACACGCTGAAGGACTTGGTAAATTTCCAAGACATTGTCGTCCGTACACGAAGACTCCGGACATGCGACGTGGGTGACGTGGACATGCAAGATCTCGGCCCACGTTGCGACCAAACCCCTAACCGCCTCCAAGCGGTTACCCACGATCTCACGATCGCCATTGGGCCTTCCGGCCCAGCCCATTTATGAATGTGTATAAATAGCACTTCTCTTAGCTGAGATTGACTACTAGCTCTCGGATTATTGTACTCTCTCTCAAAGCAATAAAAGCATAATATTTCTCCCGTGGACGTAGATTTACACCAGTAAATCGAACCACGTAATTCCTCGTGTTCTTTACTGTTTTCTTGTCATTAATACTTGCTAAAATCTGCACTCGATCACTTTAGTAGTGGTTGATTATCTTATTTATTACTCCCTCCGCCCTTGTCAAAGTAGTCTCGTTGTTTTTTGACTTTTGGGAGCATGCATTTTCACCGAAAAAGATTTCAAAACGATATCTACAGTTCGTATTAGGTTTTAGTAGAAATGCGTACCTGAAAAGTCAAAAAATAGTGAGGCCCCTTCGGTCGGAATGGAAGGAGTAATATATATTAATTTCTAAGAATTCAATTTTTTTTATAATTAAATTTTGATTACAGCTGAAAACAGTCCCATTATTTTTCATCTAGAGAATATAGGTTGAGATGTTAAAAAATGAAAAAGGGAATATAGGTTGAGAAATGATTGATCCCGTTTTCTTATAGATATTAAATGACAAAATAAGCAAAGAGCACACGAATATTTACGTGGTTCAATCTACTTGAGGTAGATTTACGTTCACGGCGAGTAAAAGGGTGTTGCTTTATTGCTGAGAGTATGATCGTAGTACAATAGTGAACATAACCCCTCACTAATCAACCTACTAGCTATTTATATCAGTATATCTTGTTTATGGGCTCGTAGGCCCACTGGACAAGTGTGCCAACCGATTTAAGGGAGTTTTGGCGGTTGAAGAGATCATGGGGTAATGGGACCTAGTTTGGCGTGTAACTACCTATTCAGGTAACTGCTCGCGATCCTTAAGGATCGTGAGCATGTTGAACACTCGGTGGCGGTAATAACTACAAGGTTGGGATCGCTTTATGCCGAAGTCCCCGGCTGTGGCCCCTTTATACCGAAGTGCCAGGTTGTGACCTGTTTATGCCGAAGTGCTGCCATCGCCAGATGGAGTGGTTACCTTAGTCCAAAGTTAGTTGGGAGGCACCGAATCGAAGTGCATTACCGAACTGGTATCTTTGCTGGTCCTTTGGGATTAGGCCGGATCGCCTTGAACAATGTTAAAACTGGGTCCAATTTCCTTAGGCCCCTCGATTGGGCTTAAGAGAGATTTAGGCTATATCCTATCATTGCCCCTCCCAAAAGTGAGGTAATGTCGTGGTTGCCCTAGAAATTCCCGGAGTCGTACTGGGTTGAGGAAGTGCGGCGGTCGCCACGCCGTAGTTGAGTTTGGCGTGATGTCATCCGAAAACGTATACTCTACGCCTCATTTGTATTTAATGCGCCGGTTGGTTTCCCAATAAACCGGGATACAGCACGACGCTCGTTTTGGATAAAAACCCTCATCCGCATCCATTCGAACTTTTCCACCTTTGCTACTCCCTTTTTCTCTAAGAATTTTTTCGACTAAAAATCTCATGCCGGAATTCGTGGTGATTGTCTGAGGCTTTTCTACCAATCTTGAAGAATTCTTTTCCTCGTTACAAAAATAAGTAAGTGTCACGTCTCTTTCCTCGAGTCAGTCAGGGGATGTCGGAAACAGGGAATTAGTGGGGGGCTCTAGTTCCACCGGCAGTGGCCGGAAGGCTGCCAATCTAGTTCCCGTAGATAGATTTAGGTCGACTTTTGATGTAGAGATGGAAGGTGCGTTGACCCAGCATTATAGGTTTCCACCAGATACGGAAGTCATTGTCCCCGGTGTACGATATACGAGGCTTGCCTGGAATGTGGCCTCCGTTTTCCCATCTTTCTGATTTTTTGCTGAACTGCTAGAGCAGTTTCGTCTTCCTCTCGGCCAACTGACTTCGAATTCATGGAGGCACTTGACTGCTTTTGCTGCCGAAGTGAGGGATGTAAGTTGCCCTTTCACCTTAGAGTTAGTACTAAAGTTTTTCCAGTTTAAGAGGAAAGGATCATGGTTCTACCTTACTCCCATTCGTAAGTTTAAGGCCAAAACGAAGTCAAAACATCCGAACTCACAGTCCTGTTTTTTTATTACGCTGGGACTGGGACCACTGAGTTGTTATGGCGGGGGAGTGGGTCTGTAATCCATCACCCTCGGACCGAATACATGGGCGAGCTCGAAGAGTTATTTAAGTCTATCCCTATGGTTACCAGGGTATATGGGGAATCCGAGCTCGTCCGAGCGGAGTTCGGTCTGTTTGACTCGTCTGCAGCTGATGAAGTCAATGAGGGTGAGGATTGGGTCTGTCTTTATAGTGTTTTTGTTGTTGCTATCGACTCTAACTCGTTGCTTCTCTTTGCGGTGAAATTTTTAAAATCCAAAGGCAAGAAGAAGATGTCCGAACTGGCTCCTGTTGCAGAAAGGGAGCCGAAGAGGCAAAAGGTTCAAGCCTCCGTACCGCTCTCTCCGTCCACCGCCTTGTCTGAGAGGACTTAGGTTGAGGGGGAGCCGAAGCTGAAGAGGAAGCCAAGATCCGAGGTGGCCACTACATCGCTTCTGCCCAGCCTCGGATGGGAGGCTGGCACTATCACGTCCCCTTTTGGGGCGCCTTCTACTCAGGCCATGAGTTGGCCTAAGGATTTTGCCGAGGTATTCTTACTCCCTTTCTAGATTTTGCTGAGTTAGTGAATTTAGATGTCTTCGTCTTTTATGTGATGAACTTGTTGCTTTGTTCAGAGAGCCGAATTGATGTCTGGGTTCATGGTTGATGAACTGAAGAAATGAGGAGCTGAGTACCGACAACTTCAACATGCTCTCTCCGTGGCCAAGGAGGATGCTGAGAAAAAAGCATCAGAGGCCAAGAAGTTCGAGTCGGCCTTGGCCAAAGCTAAGGCTAAGGCACTGAAGGCCGAGGCCGAGGTGAAGGCGGCTAAGGCGGAAGTGGAGCTGCTGAAGAAGCAGCGAGAGGAGGATGCGGCCAACTTCACCGCATCACAAGGGGGGGGGGGGGGTTCTTTGTGCATACACGGAGAAGCTCTTTTTTGTGTGCGCAATTCTAGGCCTTAGTTGGCCGCCTCAGTTCATTGTTGATTGAGGACTTCAGTAGGGATGCGGCAGACGTAATCCCTCTCTGTGCCTGCGAAATTGCTGCACGACTGCAGTCTCTTCCTCTGCTGGACGAACTGGCTGCCTCCTCGGTGCCTTTGACGGTCGAGGCTGTTCGGGCCTATACTATCGACCAGGATGCACAGCTAGAGGCAACGATTGCCGAACTGGGTGAGGTGTCGCTAGCTAAGATCGAGGCTGGAGAGGACGATGCCGAAGAGGAAGAGGGTGGAGATGTCCCCACCACTCCACAAGATCAGGAGGGTCGCAATCCTTCTCCTAAAGGTCTAGAGGCCACCTCACCAAAGGATCTAGAGTTTAGGCCCGAAGAACAAGTAGATGGTCAAGGCCGAAAGGAGACCGAAGTGCCGGAGGCGACACTCGAGGGAACCAGAAGTGATCATGCGGATCAAGGGGATCAGTCCGGCCCTCTTGTATGACTTCGTTTTCTTTTTCCTTTGTTTTTAGATAGGTCCTTTTGTACTGCTCTAGCAGCCCCCTTGATGTACTTTTTGTGAATATGAATAAAATGTTTCTTTCGTCGAGCTATGTTATTTACTTATGTTTATACTTCTGTAGTCTGTTGCTCCTTTTCCATTTTCGTGGGATGCTGAACTGAAGGAACTGACTCGCACCTTTAATGCCAAGGAGAGTGAAATACTGCACTAGAAGGGGCTATATTCTACGGCTTTGGATGAAGCCGAAGATAAAGCAAGAGACGATCAGATAAAGTTCGACAAGGTGCTGGCTCAAGTTGTCGAGCTTGAAACTGCCTTACAAGAATCGAAGGCCGAACTGAAGCTCTACAAAGAGGAGAACAGCGAATATGAAGATATCATCCGCCGATGTAATGGGTTGACTATTACCGAAGTGCAAGATCGTCTTCAAGAAATTTGGTAGGGGTGCCTTGAAGGGACGGACTGCTGAGTATACTAGAGTGAAATCGAGGCACTAAGGGGCTTTTCTGGTGTTTACAAGAATCCTTGTTCGGTATCCGAAGCTAGCTAAGATCTTCGCTGACAACTCGGGGTCTTCCAGTTCGATTATAATAGAGTATTGCCCCTCAGAATATACTGTGCAAGAGTGTCGGGAAGTATTACGGCGCCAAGGCGGTGGTAGAGCACGCCTGACTTAGAGCCGTGGTAAGAGGCTACAAGGCTCTACTTCTCGAGGTTTCAACTCCAGTTCTGGGGTGGGTAGGTTTAACTTACATGCATTTTTTAGGGCTGAGGAGCCCGAGGACTTCGCGAAGAAGTGGTTAAGCTTTAGTAAGCCTCGGGACCCTTCAACATCTTGAGTTGTATCACCTGTACTCATGATAAGAATGAACAGTGTTATATACGTTAGTAGATTCTTTGTAATTTTTTATGTACTTTGTGGAATGAATAAAACACTTCTATTTTTCCATTGTGAATGATCACTTAGCTTTTATAGAAGTTTATATTTTATCCATAAGTGAAAAACCTCGGCTTTGTTAGAGGTAGCGAGCCTTTGTGCCGAAGTTGCAATGTCCTTATTTGGCGAGTGTTATCGCTAGGAATG
>JAOWBJ010069410.1:0-10129 GCA_028566335.1 Monarda citriodora | reverse complement strand
TATCCCTGCTTGGAGTCTTCGTTTGGGCCGAGCCTTTGCGAGGATGGGCCGAAGATCCTGGGCCGAGGCGTTGGGCCGAGGCTAAGGTTGTCAGGCCGAGCCTTTGTTGGTCCTGGCCGAAGATCTTGGGCCAAGGCTGATGGGCCTTGAGAGTGGGCCGAGGCTTAGGTGATTGGGTCATATCCTATCAGAGCCCCCCACCAAGCAGGGGTTGGGTACGAGGATGGTGTTGGAAAGAATTACCCCCTCCTTACGGGGACGAGGTAAAGGAGTTAAAGTGAAAGAAATAATTACCCCCTCCCTGCGAGGACGAGGTAAAATGGAAGAAATAATTACCCCCTTACGAGGACGAGGTGAGGTGAAAGAAATAATTACCCCCTCCTTACGAGGATGATGTAAGGTGAAAGAAATAATTACCCCCTCCTTGTGAGGGTGAGGTAAAATGAAAGAAATAATTACCCCATCCTTAGGAGGACGATGTAAAGTGAAAGAAATAATTACCCCCTCCTTGCGAGGACGAGGTAAAATGAAAGAAATAATTACCCCCTTACGAGGACGAGGTAAAATGAGAGAAATAATTACCCCTCCTTGCGAGGACGAGGTAAATGAGAGAAATAATTACCCCTCCTTGCGAGTACGAGGTAAAATGATATCTTAAGTTGTGGGGTGGTTACATTAGAATGTAACTTGTCCGCCGAAGCTTTATATGCCGAGGTACGTGACTTCGTCCTCGTAGGGATGAGGTCACTTAGGTACCGAAGTGTTGATGTGGACGGTCACCGAGGCTGTGTGCATGCCGTGTCAAGAGCATTAAATGCGGCGTTTCACTTCCCGAAAAAACTGCAAAAAGGAAAAAGTGGAAATGTGAACAGTTTTTGTGAAGGTGTATATAATACGCCATTGGGCCAACTTCAAAAACTTTCACTCATTCTCTATTTTGCATATTCTGCAATTGAAATCACTCCTTCGTGTTCGTGAATCTACATAGCTGGTTGTGACAACATTTACTGGACAATATTCACGGCCGTTTCTTCATCTTCGACCATGTTTTCTGATTTTGTTCGGGTACCCGGGTTCATGGTGGGTGGGAATTCCTCTGTTGCGTATAGTGTATGTTTTCCGGTTTCCTCCGCGTCGGGTTTGGTATCCCAAACCCCCTCTATTTTGTCGGAAGCGTCTATTCGAACACTTGCAAAAGATTTTCTTTCCCCGAAAGATCTGTAGTGTTAATCTCGCGTGAGGAGGATAGGGCTTGTTCTCCTCCCACCGGATTTTTATGCTTTACGAGGACCATCTTCGCTCCGGTCTTCGTTTTCCTTTGTATCCTGCGCTTGCGGAATTTTTGCAATTTTTTGGGCTGCCCATTGGTCAGCTAACTCCGAATGCCGTTCGGCAGTTGGTCGGGGTGGGGGTGAAGGCACACCGTGTGGGTGTGTCCATGTCTTTAGGAATACTGCTTAGGTTATACCAACCGAAGACCAGCAAAGGTTGGTTTTATCTTCATCCTCGTACCGACTTTAAAATCGTTACGAGGTCTAAGGTGCCTAACTGACACAAAAAGTTCTTTTTCTGTAAGATTGAGGGAGTGGGGGAATATCCGTGGGTAGTGTCTTCTCTCCCCTCGTCCAAGATTGACGAGGACCTCGACACCCTCGTCGAGCCTCTGGTAGAGAGGAAGGTCGTCGAGGGTGAATACGAGGAGGAAGACCTCGTCCAGGCGGGCTTGAGCCCTTTTAATCCTCGCCTTTCGAGGCCCCCACCGGCGGGTGAGGTTCTTTCCTTCTGCTTCATTCTTCGTCTGTACTTCTTGTACTGACTTTTTATTTTTGCAGTGAGCAGGTTCGGTGAGAAAGCCGCCGGGAAGAGGCTGAGGACTGATGAGTCCGACGCCACTTCGGCACCTAAGCTGTAAGGGCCCGCATTTCCAGAACCCTCCCGATTCCCTAGAACTAAGATTTTCCTCGCTTACGCGGAAAATATTTATTTTATTTATAAAAGAAAGCCGTTGCAAAATTTATTTCGAAACGAGACGTGAGTGGTTTAACGATGAGAATAAAATTAGTAGGAAACACTTGGATTCCGTCTGTGTTTTGAGAATATAATTATTTTAAGACGAATTATTAGGAAACACTTGGACTCCGTCCGTGTTTCGAGAATAGAATTTATTTTAAGACGAATTATTAGGAAACACTTGGACCTCGTCCGTGTTTAGAGAATAGAATTTAATAAAGAACAATTATTAGGAAACATTTGGACCATGTCCGTGTTTCGAGAATAAGAATAGTAGGACCGATGGCCGAAGGCCAAATCGGGTCGAATGACGTAAATGGGCCGAGCCCATTTCGGTAAATTAAGATACTACGGTATCTCCGATATTCTCGGAATTTAAGTTGAGTTATTCGATATCTTAAGATGCTTCGGTATCTCC
Source organism: Monarda citriodora (assembly GCA_028566335.1). Classification (NCBI taxonomy): domain Eukaryota; kingdom Viridiplantae; phylum Streptophyta; class Magnoliopsida; order Lamiales; family Lamiaceae; genus Monarda; species Monarda citriodora. Next base: position 7,701 of record JAOWBJ010069410.1, on the reverse strand, counting down.
GATATTCTCGGTTATAAGATTACAATAATATTTCGATAATAGGAATATTATTTTTGCTTACCTACTAGAAGAATTAAGAATAAAAGGAAGACGGGATTTTATTCATTCAAGTATCGAAAAATCAGTACAATAAAATATCCATAATAGAAGAATTCTTCTATTTATTTATTACAAATCAGTACAAGAACAGAGGAATTAATTCAGCAAATACAAAGAAATCACACTCTCTCTCCTAGGCTAAGAATCAGACACGCATAAACAAAGACAGAAGGAGAAATCTTCTTCTTCTCCTCCAAGAAGCCATTTCTTAGCCTTGGCTAAATAAGCCAAGTCTCCAATTGTTCAACCAAAAACCTGCAAGGGAAGTAAGAAGAGATTAGAACCTCTTTTAACCATTGGACAAAAGCCTAAACTAGGATAATAACCAGTTTAGCTTTCACTATAAATACCACCCATCAACACTTGCAACCATCACCATCAAATCGACAGAAAAATCATTAAAAGGGAGTGATTTAGAGGTTGGTTAGAGCTTAAGGATCACAAGGGAAGAAGGATAGGGGCCTTAAGCTAGCAATCCACTCAAAAATCCCAAGGTAATCTCAAGCACCTTAAGCTCAGTTGCTTAATGCTTAGAACCAGTTATACACACTTAGAAAACAAGGAATTAAGACTAGGTAAAAAGAACATAACTTTGTAATTGATCAAGAAGAGGACAAACCCATTTCCATTAAAAAGAATCAGAATTTCCAACCAATAAAACTCAATAGAACTCATAAGCAAACTGCCGAGTAAAAGGGGCAGCATAGGGAACGATTTTCCCTAGCCCGAAGGCTAGATTTTAATGTATGAAAGTCGGGCAGAACCCCGACGCACCGGGAGTTGCTCCGGGGGCCGGAGAGCCACTCGAACCATCTCACCGCGTCGGGAGGATACCCTAAAAATCAATTAGGCTTTAACTCAGCATAATCAGAACCCAAACAAAGAAGGAACAGAACCAACACCCATAGAAAACCAGCAATAGTACAGAACCAAAACAACCAGAGCCTTAACCAGAAATAGAACCAATTTCCAGTAAAAGAACAGAGCCCAGAAACGAACCAAACCAACAGCAAAAGAACAGAGCCAGCAAAGCCAAAACCAACATAGAACCAGAAACAACAATAGCCCAAAAATCACATGCGAATAACCACCAAGCAACCAAGAGACATAGAACATAAAAATCAGCCAAACAGAAACCCTAGAATAGAGATAAGGTTAGAGTTGACCAATCTAGAGCCCCACCGATCCGACTCATCCCCGGCAAGGCCGGAGAGTCATCACCGGCCGGAGAGGCCGAGGGGGGGGAGGACAGAGCCGAAGGGACATCAACCAGCAGCGGCACCAACACGAGCCGAGGCGGCGGCGCCACCAGCAGCGGCAGAGAGACAGCCTAGCACCGAAGCGCAAGAGCAGGGCGGCAGCGACACCGTATGCAACGGAGGCAGAGGGCGGCACCACCCGCTCGTGGCAATAAGGCCACGGCGGCGGTGCACGCAAGGAGGAGACCGTGGAGGACACCGCCGGAGGAGGCGGAAGGGCCAAGACCAGAGAGGAGGTCGGCCGAGAGGAGGGAGGAGGGTGAGAGAGGAGAGTGCAGAAAAAAGAAGAGAGAGCCGTAGAAACGGTAGAGAGAGAAAGGGGAAAACCCTAAAATGAAAATGAGAATAAGATAAGAGAGAGTCCCGGCCTTTAAAAATCAGAAGGGAAATAGGATAAGTTCCAATTAATAAAAGAATAGTAGAGAAATGGGCTCCCACTCTCCTTAAGAGAGAAATGAGAATTGGGCCATTATTTAGTAATGGCCGCAGCCCATTATTTAAATAATGGGCTGCCCCTTGTCCGATTAGACCCGATATATTTTAATATCGCTAGATCCGGGTTAATAAATGAAATAGATCTCGTAATTAATTAGAAGCCTCGAATTAATTTAATCATTTTTCTAAAGTATTAATTATTTTCAAGAGACTGAAAATTCGGGATTAATTATTAAGAATCGGGAATTAGTTTCCGACTGCGTCCCTAGAATTAAGAAGTTGGTTAAGTACTAGAAAATAAATTTATTAAGTTCCGAATAGATTTTTGGCCTACGAGGAATTTATTTTCCGCTTTTATAAATGAAGGTTGTACGAAGGAGGAGCTTTCGTAGGGCTCGGTAGAAGAAATTCGATCGATAAGGTGGACTTTCTAACTAAGACCCTGTATGGGCTTTTTACGAAATAAAGCATGGTTTTACTATTTTTGAAACTATTATCATGCCATAAAATGATTTGATTTTTGTATGATGCCTATCTGTCGGCTTCGGCCAATCTATGAGAAACAACTTGGATAAGTGTGCACACTAGGAACGGATACCTTCGGGTCAACGTTCGAGATGTCTGTGGAAGGTGGCCACCTTCCCGGCTCAATTAAAGATAAGGGCAAATATGGAAGAATACTAAAGAACTTAGCATGCGCATGCACTTTTAAGATCACAAAGACTTTCGATCGAACATAGACGCTTTTAAGAAAACCCCTATGTTCGTAACTGTATGGCTTGACGATACAAATGTTTTGGGCATATGTTCACTGAGTACTTTGTACTCAGCCCTGTACGTGTTTTCCCTACGTGCAGGTTGAGAGGTGCGATTCAGTCATGATGACCGTGGGGCTAGATTTTGAGAAGAAGAAACTCTTGGTGGCGTGTGTCTTCATACACATCTACGCTTCCGTTTTTAAGAAACATTTGATGTTTGTAGCCCGTTGGGCATGATGACTCATACACTCGTTCCCAATTCCAGACTTATGAATTTTAATTAAAGATTATGGTTATTCCATTCAGTGATTCTCAAGAAAATTACGATCCTTCCGCATCCCCCTTTTCTTTCCCCTTTCTTAATCCCCCCAGTAACGAGTCACCGTGCTTACTATCCTTAGTTAAGTGCGGTCGTTACAGATTAATTGCTTGAAAGCGACCCATAAGTCTCTAGAGATTTTCTTCGCTAAAGGGATAAGTTGAAAGAGTCCTAAACGTAGTGGGTCCGCTCCAGGAATTTCGGAGCGGCTTGGAGTTCACTTCAGATTCCAGAAGCAATGTATGAGTCCGCTCGGGCGAGGGAAAGCGAATTGTGAAGTTCGCTTGAATCGCCCCAAGCGGACATCGTGAGTGAAGCGGATTCACAGGTATCCGCTCAACCTAAGAGTCTTTAAGATATCCTGAGCAAGTAGTTTACAAGCGAGCAGAGTAAGAAGGGTTTAGAGCGATTTTTATAACCGAGCGAGTTTGCTCGAGGAAGTCCACTGGAGAAGCGAAAAGCGAAGTCAGCGAAGCTAACTCGAGATGCGCGCTGGACGCATTAATTATGTGTCAGTCAACTCTGCTTTTCCCTGCTACACGCCACAACCCTAGTGGCTAGTACTAGATGTCCTTTCCTACAAAAGCCTTACCGTTTTTAATCACGACAAAACTTTTACTTTAATTCAAAAACAATAAGAAGGAATACCACACCCCTATAAATACCTCCCATCTTTGGGATTTACACACTTTGCTGTCATTTCAAAAATTTAACTCAAAACTTAGAGAGAGAGACCGAGAGTAAGAAGAATTAGCTTAAGTGTTTGGTTCAAAGTTTGAAGTTCAAGGTAAACTTCCAAAACTATTTCATTGATTATCTTAGTATCTTATGTAAATTTTAGAAAGAAAACTCCTTTCAAAATAAGTGGTGTTTTATCTACGTTTTTACCTAAGTCATCTCTTGAGCTTTAAAGTTTTCCAAGCTACCGTGTCAAATGTTTAAAAGAAGCTAAACCAAAGTTCACGACTCCTTCACCCAAATAAGTTTCTCTTCGCCTAGAAAATCTATGACCTTCATTTTTTTTCACTGATTCTTTAACACCAAAAAGATCCGGATCTAGAGATGAATATTTTCCGCTACAGTTCGGACCCGAACATTATCTTTGATGGGATTAGGAAATCCTATTTTCTGCTAAGAACTTTTCTCGAGTAAGAAAAATCAGTAAGGATACCCTGTTAGAGCTTTTTTCGAAATAAGAAAGATAGCCAAAATCACCCCAACCTCTCTGATCGAAGCGATAAGTTGGCTAAGCGAACTAGCACCTTAGTCAAGAATGATTTTCTTATATATGTTTTCGCTCTTATTTTCTTAAGGGTACGTGAAAGAAGAGCGGTGAGCGTTACTGTGAAGCGACCTCCACCCGAGCGAGTTAAGGTGGGCTTTCTGACTAAGGACCGCAAGCAGGTTAAAACCCTCGAGCGACTAGTCGCCGAGCAGATTATTTTTGAAGCGAGTTTCTTCCAAACGAATTTATGTTGCTTTCTTTTAAGACTGATGTTGTTATAAAGATGATATGTAATCTACAATGCCTATCTTTCGGTTGTATGCCAAGGTTTCATGTTACGAACGGCCTGAGCATGTGTTGCTCAGGTAGTGCACTAGGTTCGCTTTGCTCAGGCAAGTGATCAAGGTTCTAGGTTGAGGTCGGCCAACCTCCCTAGATCGGGTTATTTAAGGGATGATATGGCAAAGAAGTAAAGTAAAGAAAGTTTCATGAGCCCAGGCTCTCTCTGTAAATTTTATGTTAATGTCTTCTCAAAATTTTATCATACGAAGCGATTTTCGGGCTAAGTGTCCACTGAGTGCTTTAAGTACTCAGCCCTCTGCACGTTTTCCTTGTGTGCAGGTTGAGCAGGTTACGGACGAAATGGGAGCGGTGGCAAGCGGGTTTCTGCTAAAGCGATTTCGTGAAAAAGCACCTGGTGGTACAAGTCTCCACACTTGCATCTATCCATTTCGTGAAAAAGCGCTTGTCTTTTGTGCCCAACCCCCCTCCACTTTTAAAAACTAATGGTTATGTAATGAACAACTAATGTACCACTCTTTTGCTAGTCTTTGAATTGATCAAGCATTTGTTTATGATGTTGAGTATTGTTTCTTGCATTTATTACTAAATTATGTTTTTCGCTTGAAAACCAATAAGCGAGCAATGCAATCACTCAAGTCACCAAAATCCGATTTCAAACTATCAAGAAACATTGTCCGCTTTTACTGCAAATGTTTTGATATTTTAAGAAAGGCACATAAGTTAATCGAAGATAATCATACTAAGTGAAATCTTTCCAAAAACTCCATGCTTCAATTTACAAGCGACCTGCCAAAACCGCTCTAGCCGTGCAACAGCTGGTGAGCGACCCTTTTTAGAAACTGCTCTAAACCTTTCAAGCGACTTTCTCAAGAAATACTTCCAAGCGACATCCATGGATCCCTCGTTGAGTAAAAATGGCTTCCAAGCGAGTTTTCATAGAATGACTAAGCGAACATTTCCTTTCTGCTCGGTGTCCAATTCCGCTTAACCTAAAAATTTTCCGCTTTCATATTCTCCCATATGGTCCGTAGCTACCTTTCTGGTTCGGTTTTCTGTAAATCGGGTCTTGATCGTTACAACGGCCACGAAATCCGAACACGAATCTGAGCCGGCTGAACGAAAGGGCGGCGGTAGCGGCGTGCGCATGTGTCTGCGTGCAAGAGACCACACTCTCTTGCACACACATTTAGCCCACTAGGTATTATGCCCACATGTTTAAAGACTAATAAACATTTCCTCGCCTTGCTATTTTTTCAATAAAGTACAACACTCTCACCACAATAAATAATGAAGAATCCACTTCAAAGTTTAAATACTTATATCTCATTCACCGGAATTCGATTTTGTGAAATAAGTATACCACTTTCATCTAATACGAGAGAAGAACAATAATATAAGATTCGATTTAATAAATAAAATATTAATTATTAACAAGTTTTTAATATTTGCTAGGCGCTAATAGGATGGCCGAGGGGGGCCTAGGCGGGGCCTAGGCGGCACCTAGACTTTTTTGTATTATTTATTTATATTTACCCTGTTAATTTTGAAAATTTCATTTATAATTCATAATCACAACATTTAAAACAAAGCATCTCAAATTTCAGGCTAACAATATTTATCATTGCTAATATCTTCGATCAATCTACCATTAAGAGATGAGACAGTGCTTCTTCATCCAAACAAAAAATCAACCATATATTAAGAATAAACAAGCTCCAAATTAAACGAGAATGTAGAACAATATGGAATTCTCAAGGGAGGGTTGGGTGGTTTTTACCCCATGAATTAGTAACCACAAAAACAGATCAATTCAAAAGCAAATAAAATGTTGATAACACTGGGGAGGATAGTCCCAATTAGCATGTTGTTTACTATTTCTAAAGCCATAATGTACTAAACAAACAGTTTCATCTTAATATATAGTATATATTTAAGTTATAGACTGAACTTGACAACATAGGAAAAAAAATACTTATTTTGTCAAAATATTACATAACCAGCGTATACTACCTCCATCTCATTAGTTTAGTCCTAATTTGACCCGACATGCAAACCAAAAAAAGTGCGATATATGGTTGTAATTAAATCTGGAGAGAGAGTAAATTATAGCCACATATTTTTTGTCATTTTAATAATTAAAATTAATAAATGAGATGAATTAAAGAGAAAATCAGGACTAATATAATGAGATGTAGGTAGTATTAAAATACAGATTTAAAAATAAAAATATAAAAAATAACTGTAATCATCACGGCAAGATACATTACAACAAGAAAAGAACAAATCCAACATATATTAAAATATTCCATTATCCTAATTCAACAACTCAACAATCAATTAAATCTAGAATAAAAAGGAGAAAAGGTGTGCACTTTACCACCAAGTGAGTCGCACCAAATCCCAACAAAAACCCAAAGAATCTATTTTCACTTTGAAACTCTATCAAGATTCACAACTGAAACCAGATATCGAGCAAGTAATCGAAACCCAGAACACAACTCCTAAATTACAAATTATCAAAGATTACTTATCAATTTAGCAAGAAGCAGAAGATATTAAGGACGCACCGCCAGGTGGAGAAGAAGATCTCCAGCTCAAAGACAGCGACGCTCTGTGAGAGGATGCACCGGACAAGGAGGGATTTTAAGGCGACGACCCAGATCTTGAGAAGATTTGTCCAAATAGGTAAACTCTTGAGTGAGAAGAACGGCGGCCCTTTTTAACTAATTATCCCTAATATACGCCACCCCCAATTCTCATTTCCCCCTTTAATACCCGTGTAGGCGCCGCACAGAGCTCTGATAGCACTTCTGTAACTGCCCCAGACCAGCTACGGATAGCCGAGTCCGGAGCTGGCTACTATACAGAGTTAAAACACGCGGAATGCGAAGTGGACGAAGATGAAATAGACAATGTTTGTTTATAGTGTGTGCGAAGAGGATAGCTCCGGCACCGAAGCACCGAGAAGAACTTAATAAATAATAAACACTTTTAATTCTTGGCAAAACATTTGCTTCGGAAAGACGGACACATGCCCAAATATTTTAACCATAGCCATAACATGAGGATCACAGGGGTTAATAGAAAGAACCTATGTCCGAAGATACTTTTACTTTATGAAACTGGGTGAAGCCTTTACCTTGCCTTACATGCCCTGTTAATAACCCGATCTAGAGAGGTTGGCCGACCTCCCTAAAACCTAGATCACTTACCTAGTGGTAAACTTAACCTGAAGTGCACTAACTCGGGCAACACATGCCCGAGCCCGATCGTATCTCTTACTTTGGCCCAAGGCCGACAGGT
>JAOWBJ010069303.1:0-10129 GCA_028566335.1 Monarda citriodora | reverse complement strand
TCTCTTTGCTTTACGGTCAACAGCTGCGCAGAAGTATACTTAGGCTTCGCTTTTTGGTGGAAGCGCCTGTTGAAGGCTTCCACAAGTTTGCGATATGAGCGTATATTGTTGGGCGATAAGCTGCCGAACCACACGCGAGCTGTATCCACCAATAGCTCAGGGAAGACTTTGCACAAGTGGACCGATCTCAGGTTCTGGTTCCACATGTTGTATTGGAACTGTCCGAGGAAATTCCTCGGAACGCTCAACCCATCATACGGCTTGATGGGGGGTACTCTGTATGTGTTCGGAAGACGGGTCTCGTTGATCTTCCGGGTGAACGGGGTTGTCATCAACCCATACGCATCGAATCCGCCATGGGGGATCCTCCTGAAGAGGAGGATGAAGAAGAATATGACGGAGAGCGCTTTCTGTGATGGTGCGACCTGCGAGGTGACGGGTCGCGCTTATGGTGGTGGTGGCCGCAATCTTGAGGCATTTGACGGGGCGGGGTACGGCCTCTAGGTCGATCGCGGACTACTTCCATGCCGGGATCCTTCTTTCCTACATTCCGGGTTGACCCCTGCTGTTCGCGGGGCCTCTCCTGGTGATGACCCTCTCGTGTTTGAATAAACTCCGTGAGTTTATCCCTGTTGATGTCGAGGAAGGCGTGGATGGCTTCCTCGTGTCCAGTTCGCCGCGAGGATGCGGCTTGGTTGCTGGGTTCTTTGTTGGACCTAGCGTCGTTGTCGCCCTGATCAATGAGATTTCCCTCCAGCAAAATATTGGGGTCCGGATCTACCGTGGGACCCTTGTTGTGAGGAGCAGCACCGGCATCCTTGTTTGAATTCTTATCCTGGTTCGGATTGCCATGTTTGTTGCCAATGGGAGGGGGAACGCGAGATGCGTTTGAACGAGTGTTGTGGGGCTTTGGAGGCATGTTTGACGAGAAAAAAAAAGCTTTGATCATAACACGAGTATAGAGTTCCCACAGACGGCCCCAATGATCGATCTCGACTTTTTATGAACTCGTTAACATGCAAAGAATGTTAAGATAATTGAGAAGGGACACAAGAATTTACGTGGTTCGATCCGCTCTGTTGGCAGATCTACGTCCACGGGAGAGAAAGAGGAGCTTTGTATTGCTTTTTGTGAGTATGAGAGTGTGTGTGTCGTCCTCCTATGCTAGGGCCTTTATTTATAGGCTTACAAAGAGAGTCTTACCATAATTCTAACTCCTTAATAATGCTAGGGCCTTTATTTATAGGCTTACAAAGAGAGTCTTACCATAATTCTAACTCCTTAATAATCGGAGTTTTATGGGTCTTAGAGATATACATGAGGCCTTTTATTGTTATCTTTTTACATGAGATATATCCGAATCCCTATCTCTCTATAACAGATCTTGAGGATAGGCTTGGATTTGGATTTGGAGTAGGAGTCATGAAGCAGTAGGAGTCCAGGATGAGCTGGCCGTTATGCGGACTAGGCCTTATGCAGTCTGGGCCGCATGGTGGGCTGCGATCTCCTGGGCCTTGTGTTCGAGCTTGATATTGTTGGTCCAAGCTCTTATCGAGGTCCATATTTATTGGACCTCGTACTTGGGCCTAGGTATTAAGTCGTGTCTTATCACTTCCCCCCCCATAGAGACGTAGGGATGAGGATGGATGAATGTGCTGGAAAATACCTCGTTGTAGGGAGGCATCTTGCGAACTGGTTGCCCTCGTCAAAGTGGACGCGAGCTTGCAAACTGGTTGCCCCCGTCAAAGTGGACGTGAGCTTGCGAACTGGTTGCCCCCGTCAAAGTGGATGCGAGCTTGCGAACTGGTTGCCTTCGTCAAAGTGGACACGATCTTACGAACTGGTTGCCCCCATCAAAGTGGACGCGAGCTTGCGAACTGGTTGCCCCCGTCAAAGTGGACGCGAGCTTGCGAACTCCGATCTTGAATCTCAAGTGGCGCACCTTTCGGACTGACACAGTGTCAGTTACTTTGCATTAAATGCGCCAGTTGGGCTTCCGAGGTTTGCGGCCCAGTATGGTTTCGACAAGTCTTTCCGCTGATTTTGAAGTGTATAAGGGAAGCTGTTGAGAAAAATAACTTCCACACGTTCATTTTTATCGCGAAAGAAAACCAGAAAATCTCTCTCTAAATTCCCCGGCTATTTCTTCTGTGCTGTTGCATTCACGTTTGCTGCCGATTTCCCTCCTCAAACGCAAGATCAAAAGTAAGTATGGTTGTTTCTTCTGCCAAATCTGCTATTCCGAATGTTTCTTTCTCTCTAGGTCCTCGGGAGAATCCCGAGACTGTAGATATATATTATGTGGGTCAGGCTAGGTATGAGCCTTCCACAATGACTTATTGGGGGGCGGATGGGGTTGGGGATGATAGTTCTATTTCGTCCACCATGGATTTGTCCGCCGTTAGGGCATTAGAAGAATTTCTGCCACTTAATACCCCCTTTATTATTCCTGGTCCAATGGACCGTGCTTGTTGCCCTCCATGGGGGTTTGCTACTGTCTACGAAGGCTCGCTTCGTATCGGTCTCAAACTCCCTCTAGACGACGGCTTTAGAGAGTTGTTGAGTATCCATCAACTGCCATTAGGGCAGCCGATCCCCAGTTCTTTTGTATATTTCTGTTTCCTGTCCGCGGAAGAGCCCGCTGCGGACATGGATCTTTTTCTATCTTTTCTGTCCTTGAAGATGACGTCGAGCTGGTATTACGCCACGCCTCGCCGCGGGATCAAGATCGACATCCTGAACAAGGTTCAGGGCTGGCACTCGAAGTACTACTTCGTGGAAGACGCTGAACTTCGCGTGCCGGAGTTCGCCTGGCGAACTGGCACGTTGGAGAAGTTGACGCCAGCGAACCATTATCCCGATCCCATGAGGAGATTGGGGAACAAATCGAAGACGGGGTCCGACCCTCATGATCCTTCTGACAAGGGGTTGATGGTGAAGGGTAAGGATCCCTCTTGTGTGTGCTATCTTCTTTTCTGTCTGTCTCTTTTTGCTTTTACTATTGCTGACATGGCCTTCTTCTGTTTATGATCGCAGTGGGTTTGACCAGGACCACGATACCGAAGAAACCCAGCACCAAGCGACCTGCGGCTGCGATGGCCGTTGATCAGTCTAGTTTGGACCGGACTGTGACCGACAATCTCTCCCCGCAAATCGGGGAGCACGTTTCTGGTGAGGCCCCCTTCAAAATGCTGAGGCAGGGGATGAAAGTAGGGGAGACTCTCCCAAATATCTTGTTGGAGGTCGACGAGACGGTCGACCTCACCGGAGACCCGGTGAATACTCTACCTCTCTCTGATGCTGAGGTAAGACAATAATATTTTGTTAGATTTTAAAATTATATGAACTGTACTGATACCTTGTGTTGTTATGCAGGGAGGGCGAGAGCTGATCTCGCAGGGGATAGCCCTGCTGAAGAAGGTAGTGGCCGCCAGAGTTGCAGCCGAAAAGGATGGGGAGCTCACACGTTTGCGAGTTGAGCTTGATGAGGCTGAGGAGCAAGCTGCCTCGGTCCGCCGCGAGCTGGCTGCGGCATTGGAGGAGGCGGACTCTGCCAAGGCGGAGGCCGCAAGGAGGGAGAAGGAGGTTGCCAACCTCCGTGCTGCTGTTGTCGCTGCTCAGGGGCCACTCCTGAGGGCGTCCACTGAGAGGTTCCTCCTCTCAGATTGCTTCATGAAGCTTGCGTCGGTGGCCGGCAGCGTCCTGGGCGAGGAGTTTGTCGTGGAAGCTTTGGAGGCCGCGCAGAAAGAATTTCCCGGACTTGGATCCGTCCAAGTTCAAGTGGTCGAAGCGGTCTCCTGAGGAGACCAACGAGATTCTGGCCGAGGAGATCAAGAAGCTGCTGAGGGAGTCTCTGCTACTGAAGGAGCTCGAGGCGGCCAATGATCTTTTGACAGTCGACGTTGTGCGGGCTGTGTCCGTGGACCGCGACCAGGAGCTGATAACTGCTTTTGCGCGGGCTGAGGACGAAGCTGGAGATGAGGAGGAGAGGCACGAGGAGGAGCCTGTGGTGGAGCCTGAAGCCAGGGTTTGACCTCCTTTTGTATTTTTTTCTTTCCTACCATAGATTGTACTTACACTGCCAGTCGAGCACTGTACTTGTTATATATATAAAATTCTCCTTTTTCTGAACTGTTGTCCCTTTACTTGGTGTTTACTTATCAGTCTCCCTCTCCCGAGATGTCTGATGCTACTCCGTTCTATACACGGATTAATGAGCTGTAAGATGCCCTTGACATCGCACAGGGTGAGGTAGCTTTCTGGAGAAATAAGGCGTCGCAGTCCTTAGCGATTGTGCCTGTTAATATGAGCTCGTCCCGTGGCCTTAGTAGGGAAGCCGTGCACTGGAGAGAAGAATATGAGCGAGTGATGGCTGAGTGCGAACAGCTTGAGAAGGCTGCACAAGTGAAGTATGACGAACTTCATGCTCGCCATACTGTCCTCAAGGATAAGTTCCGGCAAACGAAGGAGCTGAAAGACACGGACAAGGAACTGGAGCAGATGGATCAGGAGATCATGGCTTATGACCTGTACGTGAAGCGGACTGCTGGTGTCCCGATCTACGAAGTGCGGGAACTAGTCAACGCTTGCAACAAGTATGGTCGCAGTCTGTAGTGCGAACCCATGGAGCTTCACAAGAAGCTGTTGGAGCTAAGGGACATCGCTTGGTACTATACCGTGATTCTTATCCTTCCCTTCAGAAGCTTGTGCAGAAATTCTTCCCCGAGAATGAGGCTGGTCCATCCACTGCTGTCGCTGTTTGCCAACCTGCGTGAGCTACTAGCGTTCAACGAGCTCAACACGTTCAGCGAGCTCAACCTGCTCCCAGTAGGGGTCGCAGACAGGGTCGAGCAATTCGGCGTGGAGTAGCAGGTCGTGGAGCTGGCCAAGGACGAGGTCGCGGAGGGCAAGGTCGCGGCATGGACTTGGATGCCTTTTTGAACCATGACTTTAGCGCTCCGCAAGACTTCTCGGATATATGGCTTAGCTTTAGTCCTGAGAGTAGGACTCGCAGGACTTGATGTAATAGATAGATATTTCTATCATTGTACATCATCTTTGTCCTTAATAAATTTGTTTGCCGTAGATCTGCGATCTTCTTCTTTACTTCTTGTTCGCAAATAACTTTGCTTTTTCGAAGTAGTTGTGGCTTCTATTTTGCGACGACCGGAGTCATGGCTGTTTTGAAGCAATGTTGCCCCTTGTTTGTAGCGACCAAGGTCGCTACTAATTCAGGGTGTGCACTTCTGGTTCGCGATGACTTAAGTCAAGGCTAGTTCGAAGTGTTGGGATCTTCTTTATGGGACTTTAAACCTTGTGTTCGGGTTTATATAGTCCGGAGAGTGATGATTTCTCGTAAGGGGGGCAGCCTTAGAGATTAGTGTGCGAAATTTTACGTATAAGTTGGGCATGGAATAATATGAATGAGACTCATGAATGAAGAAAATATAGATTTTATTAGTAAAAAAGGTCGGAATTCCTTAAGAACGGAAAGAATGTATATACATGAAGCCCTAACAATGTAACTCTATATGTCTATCCTAAGGTCGCCCACTTATACATAAAACTTCTTCAAATTGGAAATATGCCAAGTGGGGGGGATGGGCTCACCAGACAAATGTGCGAGCTTGTACGAACCCTTCCCCAGATCCTCTGCAATCTGATACGGTCCTTCCCATGTGGCTTCCAATTTTCCGAGCTTTTCTGTTTTGCTGACTTCATTGTTGCGGAGTACAAAGTCTCCGACTTGGAAGTGATGGTGCTTTACTCGGCGGTTGTAATAGCGGGCTACCTGCTGTTTGTAGTGAGCTTCCTTGATAAATGCGAGCTCTCTCTTTTCTTCCAACAAGTCCAAATTTTCTCGGAGATTGTCATCATTGACCTCTTCAGAAATGTATATAACGCAAATTCGGCACCCATAGTCCTTTTGCTCATCCCAGTCGAGACTTCAATCCGTTCACGATAGTCCGATTAGTAACCTCCGTTTGTCCGTTGGTCTGAGGATATGCAACAGAGGTAAACCTTTGTTGTATGTTGAGGCCTTCGCACCATTCTCGGAATACTCTATCAGTGAACTGCGTCCCATTGTCCGAAACTAGGACATGTGGTATCCCAAATCGGCAAACGATATTCTTCCAAACAAATTTGCGGGCGTTCTTACTTGTGATCTTAGCCAATGGTTCAGCCTTCACCCACTTTGTGAAGTAGTCAATTGCTACGATCAGGAACTGCAACTGCCCCGGGGCCTTGTCAAAGGGTCCAACTATATCAATCCCCCATTGCATGAACGGCCACAGGCTTTGCATGCTGGCGAGCTCTGTTTGTGGTAGTCGCGGCACATTGGCATGGACTTGACACTGCGAACAACTTTTAACCAGCTCGGTTGCATCGTGAGTCAACGTTGGCCAGTAATATCCACTTCGCATTACCTTTTTGGACAGCGCTCGGGGCCCAATATGGCTGCCACAGGACCCTTCATGAACTTCTCTCAAGACGTAGTTCGCTTCTGTTGGTCCTACACACCGCAAAAGGGGTTGGAGGTAGGATTTGCAGTATAGAACGCCTTGTTCCAATGTATATTTAAGTGATCTGGCGAGAAGTTTGCGAGCTTTGAGCTTGTCATTAGGCAGTTCCCCTGTTTCCAAGTACGTGCGGATTGGGGTCATCCAGTTGGGCTCATCGTTGATGTCGCTCACTTCAATTTCATCTATGCTCCTGCTCTGGATATCCTCTACAGGTGAACTGGTGGATTTAGAGGATGCGAGCTTACTCAAAATATATGCTCGGTGGTTCTGACTCACGGGATTCTGATCAGTTCGAAGTAAGAGAACATCTTCTGCGAGCTGCGGACTTTCTCAAGGTACCTCTTCATCTTCTCTCATGGGCTTCACTGGTACTCAGTATGTGGTTTACTACGATCTGGGAATAGCTATAAACCTTGACAGCCTCAATATTTAGGCTCTTTGCGAGACGTAGCCCATGAAGGATGGGTTCATACTCCACCTCATTGTTGGTAGTTGAGAAGGTGAAACGTAGCGAGTAGGTTACCTCGTGTCCTTCCGGACTGATAAGCAGGATCCCTGCTCCACTACCCGCTTTCCCCCGAAGTTCCATCAACGTAAACCTGCCAACAGTTCGCAGGTGGCTCCTTTGGTTGATCGACAACAATTCTCTTCGGGGTCTGCTCGGGAGCTTTCTGGTCCTCCTTGAATTTTGCCTCAGCTAAAAAATTGGCCAAGGCTTGTCCCTTTATAGCTTTGTGGGGAATAAAAGAGATAGTATGTTCTCTGAGCTCAATGGCCCACTTCGCAATGCGTCCTGAGGCTTCTAGTTTGGTGAGGACATGGCGAAGTGGGAGATCGGTTAAGACTTGGATTGGATGTGCATGAAAGTATGGCCTCAATCGCCTTGCAGCATTGACAAGCGCAAGCGCGATCTTCTCCAGTGGTTTATACCTTAGCTCGGGTCCTTTGAGTGCTCGGCTTATGAAGTAGACAGGGAGCTGGCGACGTCCCTCCTCGCGAATCAATACTGCACTGACGGACTCATCCGATGTGCCAAGGTATAATGACAAAGGCTCTCCCTCCTTTGGCATGGATAATGTAGGGAGTTTGGCGAGATAACCATTGAGATCTTCAAAGGCTCTGCAATGTTCCTCTTTCCACTCAAAGTTCGGAGCCTTCTTCAAGATTTGGAAGACTGGAAGCTGCTTTTCTGCCGCTTTTGAAAGGAAACGGCTCAAGGCAGTGAGGCATCCTGTAAGTTTGTGCACATCGTGAATGGATTTGGGAATCGCCATATCTCTAACGACCTGAACTTTGGACGGGTTAGCCTCCAAGCCCTTTCCAGCTTGCACCATGAATGTGCACTTCTCTGTATTCAGCTTTAGGTTGGTAGATCGGAGGATGTCGAAGACAGTTCATAGATCGCTGACGAAGGTACCCTTTTCTCTGCTTTTGCGACTATGTCATCGACATAGACCTCGACGATCTTCCCTATGTGGGGCTGGAATATCTTGTCGACTCCTCTTGTAGGTCGCTCCTGCATTTTTTAGACCAAAGGGCATCTATCTATACGCAAAAACCCTAAAATCAGTGATAAATGTTGTTTTGGGGCGTCTTCATTACTCATTAAAACTTGATGATACCCTATATACAAGTCTAAGAAACAAAAAATGTTTTAGCCTACCAAGGCTTCTAATTTCTTATATATATTGGGGATGGGATAGCAATCCTTCAGGCAGTACTTGTTGAGATCGGTGTAATCCACGCACATGCGCCAACATCCTCCTGCTTTTCGGATCATCATTGGGTTGGCAATCCAGGTCGGATATTTGACTTCGAATAGGATGTTCGTTTGAAGTAGTTGTTTGACCTGGTCCTGGATCACCCTGTTTCTCTCCGCAGCGAACTGACGCTGCTTCTCCTTCACCGGCCTTATGCTCGGGTCGATGTTTAGCTTGTGGGTGATGATGTCTGGGGACACCATAGTCATGTCAAGGGGTGTCCATGCAAAGACGCCTTGATAGTCTTTGAGGAGTTGGATCAGCTGCGATCTGAGTTGGGAAGGTCCAACAAACCCAACCTTGACGATCTTGGTTGGCTTATCATCGTATAGTGGGACCTCCTCAGTGAGTGGAGCTATAGCAGGTGGCGTCTTCTCTTGTTCCAACTCCACAATCTGCTTTAATTACTATGCTTGGTGGTGCCGGTCAGTAGTCTCGGCACCACGTAGTGTGATCTGCATGCACTCTTTCGCCCGCTTCTTGCCGCCCCGAACTGTGACTATTCCGTTTTTGGTCGGGATTTTTACCATGAGATGGTATGTTGAGCAAATGGCTCTGACCGCGTTAAGCCAATCCCTTCCAAGGATGATATTGTAGGGCGACGGGGCACGTACCACAAAAAATTGTACGGTGTGGTCGAGCTCATGGGAGATCGACCTACTGTGACGGGCAGGCTGATGACACTCGTCATGTCGCATCTCCTCCTGTGCAAAACTCTTCAATAGCAGAGGCACTGGGGCTAGATGAGCGGCTTCAGGGCTCAGCTTGTCATAACATGTCCTAAAAAGGACACTCACGGATGCTCCGCTGTCCACGAACACTCGGTGTACCAGCTTATTTGCGACCCCAGCCTGGATTACTATAGCATCGTGGTGCGGGGTCTTGGCTGGTACGGGAGCTGCCTCGGAGAAGGTGATAGCCTCCTCTCTCTTGAGCCTCTTGCCTGCGGGCTCCTCCGAGCTTGAAGCCTGGACTTCAGCTTTGAGGGACGATTTGGTGTGTCCCAGGGATAGTCCGGTGACCTCCTCGATGGTTCCATTGAATTGATGAGGCGTAGTATCGTCGTCGTCGGGCTCTTTCTTTGTCTTCTTATTGGCTTAGCAGCCGTCCTTTCCTCGATTTCGATGCTTTTTTTCCCTTGCCTTGGCCATTGCCCTGACCTTGGTACTTTTTGAGAGTATCGTCTTGCACCAAGGCCTCGATATTCTCCGCGAGGTCGTGACACTCCTCCGTGTCATGGCCGTGATCCTCGTGGAACACGCAATAGCGCTTTTTAGACCTGCGATCAGCCGGCTTCTGCATGGGGTGGGGCTTCTCAAACAAGTTTGCGTGTAGCTCGTATATCTCTGCACTCGGTTTATTCAAGGGAGTGTACTGGGGCTGATCTTGATTTTATCGTGGGCCCAGCCTTGACTCTATACCATGACGAGGTCCTAGTCGGGATGACACAGGACCTTGTTGCAGTTTTTCGTGGACGCTGCGGCGACCTGAGCTGTAACGACCGCACTTTGCTAATACTAGCAAAGCTCGGAGCTACGTTATTAGGAATTAAAGAAACAAAATAAAAAAAAGAAAATAAAAGAAACTTTCTTGCTAATTTAAAAGACAGACTCAATTTGTAAGGGGAATTCAATAAAATATTTTATTAATCACTGACAAAATGTCTCAAGGAAGATTCCTTATTCTTTTACAAACACTGTGACTCAAAATAGTAAACTCGACAGGCGAGTTAAGTTACATGACATGACTAAGAATTCAAAAGAAAAACGACAACGGAATTTCGTGAGCACGTGTATGACGACACGTACTACCAAGAGCATCTTCGACTATTTGACAAAAACTGAA
>JAOWBJ010069302.1:0-15703 GCA_028566335.1 Monarda citriodora | reverse complement strand
ATGGAGTGGGATGAACGAATGGATGAGCAGTATCTCAGTCTAATCCTAAGTGGTCTCAACGACAATACCAACGGAAAGGATTCTAATTTAGCTGCTGCGTGCCAAGTAGCTGCGTGGGATCTCAACCACTACGAAGGGCTACTGTTCGAAGATGAGATCTACGCCGCTCGTGTAAAGCACTAAAAATTGCGGTACGAGACATTTACTCTCGTTAAGGATGATCCCGAAACATGGTGGGACACCACGCATAAGGTGGTGGTTGCAACGGACACAGTTTGGAGACGTCTGTTTGAGGTTTGTTTTTTTTTTTTTTTTTCTTAAACGTTAGCTGATTTTCCTTAGTACTCGAAATTTTGCATTAGCATAGTAAGCAATATATATGGTTGCTTATATATAATATTTTTCCCGTAGCTATTTGAACTATTTTTATTCATTCTAAATTAGAAAAACGAATACGCCAAGGCGTACTACCACCGAGCCGAGCCACACTATGCGCTACTTCGGTGCCTGTTCCATAAGGAAGGTTCTGCTTTTCCACGCGAAGATGTCTCGGAGGAAGTTACGTCGCCCGTACTCACTGCAAAACGTCGACTATTCGACGATAATGACGAATCTTCTCGTGTAGGGCCGTCGCACAAGAATCCTGGCCCAAAGAAAGCCGAAGGCAAAGCGCGTGGACCTCCAAAAGGATCTAGTTGCTCGTCTTCGTCCTCTCCGATCATGTGGTGGAAGCGTTGAATGAATGCACCCTAGTAGCGGTCATCTTGGTGCTTAATCGTGTTTTAATTAAATGTTAAGTAAAAAGCGAGTTTCGACTCCATAAAAAAGTGCCTATGCCGGGTCCTATAATTAACCGGCGCACATTAGATCCTTTTATGTTTATGTATGTACGTGAACTTATCAATGCCGTGGCTGATGTGTTATTTAGTGAGCCTCACTTTAATTGGGGTTAATGATATTACTACTATGCTGCCTTGAAATGCTCTATGACCGTTCGTAATTTTTTTTTTTGTCATCTGCATAAGAAAAAATACTCGAGGTAATCTTCAAAATAACCCAAACAAGGATTTCCATGTTCAAAATAAAATGTCTGCCCATTAATGCCTACTACAATTCATTAGAGAATTACATAATTTTACCAATTATGATACCAAGTAATAGCAACACAAAGCCCATGAAAATCAGATGAATGTCTTTGTGAACCTGTTGTTCGGATTTTACGTCGCCCGAATTTTGCTGTGTTTCCGCCGTTTGGACTGTAGCAAATTTCTGAAAATTACGTTCTGCCTTGATCTCACTCGAATCAGTCTTGTCAGATGAAACTCCGTGATATTCGTCGCACCAAAAAAACCGCTTACATGTACGTGGCCACCCCTGACCGGGACATTTGTAATAATAACGACCTGGATTCTGAGAATATGGCCCCGCCATTTTCCGTATCATTTTACCCTGTTGACAAACACATTCCGGCGCATTGAGACTTCGCGCATTTGACACTGATGACGTTGTTGCCATACTACAAACATACAATTACAAAACCAACAATGAGAAGTGGAAGGATTAAATGCAAGGACTAATATTAAAACCATACGAAGTTGTATTCTGATGTGTCCACCTAGTTCACTGACCAAAGGCATAAACACAATCAATATAGGCATAAGTTCATAATAGTCTTAAATGCAGAAAGATAGTCATGACATAATGTATCGCACATAACAGTTTTGCAACTTAGGAAAATAATAGTTTTGCAAGTTCCCTAATACTTTGACGGCCAACCACTATCTACTACAACATCATTGACCCTCGTTCAATCGTTCATTCCACATTTGACTAGCGATACCGTCGCGAAATGCAGACCACTCCGGCGAGGTTTGTACGAGATTAATGTATTCATTATCGTCATCGGCATCCCCGTCGGCAGTACTTGCTTCAACTTCGTCGAAGGATATCTCAATTGGATCGTTATCCATATTTGTCCGAATGAAGTTATGTAAAAGGAAACAAGCGGCAATAATGGAAATCTGAGTCTTTAATGGATAGAAAGAAGCTGAACGCAGTATACCCCATCTCATCTTCAAGACGCCAAAAGCCCTCTCAATGACATTCCTAGCTTTTGCGTGCCTCATGTTAAACAACTCTCGAGGGTTCGTGGGCTGTTGATTACCAGGGCCCCACTCTCGAAGGTGATAGCGGACGCTGCGATAAGGACTTAGAAATCCCTCGCAGTTCGCATATCCACCATCAGCGAGGTAATACCCGCCTGCATTAGACGAAAGGAATTGAAAATCAACGACAAGATTTCTTCTTTAACCTATATATTAGAATAGAAGGTATTTATAATGAGATGGGGTGTATTAAAATACCTCGAGGAACCCTAAAACCGTTTGGCCTATTCATTGCGTCCCTTAACACTCTGGAATCGGCGGCGGAACCCTCCCATCCAGGCAGAACGTAGACGAAACGAAGTCGTCTGTCACAAACTGCTAAGGTATTTGTTGCTATTTCACCCTTCCTATTCCTAAACCTCGGTTTATCGACAGCGGGGACCTTAACACTAATATACGTACCATCGAGCGCCCCTAAACAGCCCTGCATGTATTTAGATCGATTTTCTGCCCTTTAATAACGTGTCATAAATACTTATTCATTCCTATTATTTATAATATAGAATGCTAACCTTAAACCATTTGCAGCGTACGTCCGTACTGTCTTCCTGGACAGCCTCAGGCTTCGCGATCAAAATGCTATGTAACACCAAGACTGACTTGAGAACGAGATGAAAATACTTTGACACAGTCTGGCCGGACCGCCAATGATCAAAGCCTATAACCCTATTTTTTTTATGATGAGATAATATGCAAATGAATGAGGCCACCTGTTCTTCGACCGACACGAACCTCTTATCTACTAACCCCCCTATCTCGCGCAACATAAGCACTAACCTACCGAAAGTATTTCTATCCATTCTGAGGTTGGAGATACAATCAGCATCCGTAACTCCTACCAACCTATTCAAACGCCTAACCTGAGTAGGGATTCTGTCTAAAATTGAATAATGCCTTTCAAATTCCACACGACCCCGTTTTTTCGAACATTTGCAGCATATAAGCACAATCAAGGAAAGGACTTCTAAAATATAATCATCAAACATCTGCTCGTTGAAAATCTCATACACAACGGAATCCACGGGAGTGTCGGACATGTCTAGATCAAGATGACAAAGTTATAAACAAATAAATTTGAAAGAGCATTGATAAAATAATTCTGAAAAGTAGGGTACAGACATATAGCTAACCCCATATTACAAAGGGTGAAAACAAACAGGGATATCTGCACACAATAAACTGTTCTAACACTCTGTATTAGGGATTAACCTGATTGGCTACGCTGAAGGATTAGAACTTGTGTAGTTGATTTCGTAGTTCACTGTTAATACCCTCACCATTTTATGAGACCGCTACCTAACTAAGAATGCATTAAGCAATAATTGGAATTCAGACTCTGTAATTCAAAATGAATATCGATTTATCTTCAAATAACATAGAGGGCAGGGATGAAAAATTTATCATATTTTGCAGACCTTATATGCTCGAATCAGTAATGAAACAAAATAATAAATATCAGAACCATGTAGGAATTAATGGCAGTGAATGTAAAAAGGATAGAGATATTGCGGGTGATTCAGAATAAATCTAACAAATATCAGACTATTTAGCAGTTCTTCCCCTACAAATTTACATGTTGAGAATATCAGTTGTGACCGAATTTGAAGTTTTTTTAATTCCAAATAGACGTGTGGGATGACAGACTAACCTGGCGGTAGGGTTTGTACAAGAACAACACCTGCTTGAAGATTTGGAAAATAAAAAAAATAAAAAAAAAAATTCAATGAAATTTGCGAAACCAAAGCACGAACAGCGAAAACATAGATGGATCGAATGAATTGAGCAGTGTACCTTGCAAGTGTGGAGCTAACACTATCGTCGCGTATTTCAGGAGTAATCGACTCAAACGCCGATGGGTTTTGAAATAGAGAACAGCGAAAATAGGTTAAGGAAGGGCATTTCAGGATTTGGGGAAATAGTTTTTCAGATCTGGAATAGAAATGATTTGGAAATCAGAGGGGGGGGACGGGATTGTAAATCGCGTGATTTCCAGTGAGAATCATGCGGTCAGGTCAGATTTAGCGGGCAGGTGGAGAATTTTCAACGCCAAAGCAAACAACGGATTATCACTGATTTGGGCCGGAGTCAACACACAAATCAGCCCAAATCATAGAAAGCAAACAGGCCCTAAGGATAAATACACACCCTTCACCATTTTCAGAACTCACATTTACTTCCATCCAAATCAGCCATACACTCTACCTTCAAAATAGCTTTCCACATACTTAGTGACTACCACAGAAAATAGAGAGGAATCAGTGCAGAGAAAGAGCAAGGGAAAGAGAAGAATCTGAGATGGAGGAGGATGAATTAGCAAGCAGCGACATCTCTTCGACCTTAAGGTAACCACCTTAGCATAAACTCAACTTCAGTTTTCAAATCATAGAATAACCGAAACAACATAACCACAGCATATTATAGACTTAAGAAATACATGAAACCAAAGGCATCCTCATAGGATCCAAGAAGCAGCTTATAAACCCATAACTTAAAACACCCAACAGTAGCTTAATTAAACACGAAAATCACAGAGCGTGAAATTCCCTAACTCAAAATTCAGACGCTAAACATAAAACCCCTAATTATACCTCTATTATGGCCCGGAGCCCCGTCGGCGATGAAACCGAGAGCAACGTTGGACCAGCGACGAGCAATGACGGCGTCCTCGATGGCGTGTCTTCGAAAAGATTGAAGCATAAGGAGTGCTCGCATGTCGCGAGACCTGAGGGTAGCAGCCGCACTTCCATCATCGTACAACCCCTACCTGGAGAGCGGTCAGCAATCTCGATCCATTGAGCTGAGCAAACCTATAAGACAAGATAGGCGCGAATCATTAATCGAGTAATTAGAAGCAAATAAAAAGAAATACCAGAGAGAGAAAAGGAGATGCGCGGACTCAGGGCCGAGACTGCCGGAAAACAACACCAACAACGGCATCAACTCTCGAAGGAGGTGGCGTCCAGACCGTGAGTCGCGAAGCAACGGCAGGGGTCGACGCAGGGGATTAGAGAGACGGGCGACAGGAATCAAGGAGGGGGTGCTGCCTTAGGGATTAATTTGAAGTTGGGGAAAATTTTAGGCCCCGTTCCCCACTTTTTTAATGAGGAGAAAGGAGGAAGGGAAGGAAAAGAGAGGAAACACCACGATTAAGGAAATGAATAAGAAAATTACACTGTTACGTGTTTCTTTTCTCATTTCCTCCCGTTTCTCACAAAAGTAAGCGGATTGCAAACGAGAGAAATCATTAAAACATTTCCTTCCCTTTCCTTCGTAAAAAAACTCGGGAGCAAGTCCTGGAAGGAAATCATTTTTGATTTCCTTCCGTTTCCTTTCCTTTCCTTCGGTTTTTTAACTCGAGAGCACCTTAGTGATAGGAGTGAGAGGGAGGAAGAATCGGAGGCTCTGCTCCGGAGATGGCGGAAGAGCCGTCGCTACCGGCGACGGAGGAGGAATTGGCGGCGACATGCCGACACTGCTAGAGCTCCATTCGAGGTGGTGGTAAACTGAAGGCCGAAATTAGGGTTTCCAGGATGGGAAAACAGAGGACAGAGAGTGAAAGATGGACAAGGGGGAGTGCGGTGGCACGACGACGGCGCCGGCAGAGGGCCGATAGAAGGAGGGAGCCACCGTCGATCTGCATAGTGAGAGAGAGAGAGTCTGGCTTGAGCGGGCGCGAGGAGAATGAGGGAAAGAGGTCAGAACTAGGATTTTGTCTGCGGGTCGGGTTGACCCGCGAATTTGTCTTCTCAGATAGGCTCGGAATTGGGCCGAGTTCTGGTGGGTCGAGAAATGAATGGGGCTGGACTTCTCAATTGGGCCAGCTTTTATTTAATTTAAAGTCCAGTTCTTAAAATGAAATTCAGAAATTGATTAAAATATTACTTCAATCACAATTACTACCTCCATATCTTCTAATTAGTCTCACTTTCCTTTTACATACATCTCATATATTAGTCCCATTACCCAAAAAGGAAATAAATTACAATCACATCTCAACATTCCATCACAATTAAACTCAAATTACAATCACTTCTCAACCTTTAATCACAATTAAACTCAAGTTATAATTACTTCTCCACATCACATCACAATTAAATATACAATTAACACTTTATGGGTCCCACTTCCTTGGTTATTGTGTTCAAAGGAAGTGGGATTAATTAGAAGAGATGGAGGTAGTAGATGCTAATAATTCATAAAGTGAATTATTAAGAATTCATGTTAAATAGTAGTTACCCCGTCACTTGGAATAAAATAATTCTCGAGAAACATAGTATTAGTTTTTGGATAGGTTTATCGTTCATTTCGAATCTCACTTCATCCTTGTAAACAAAGGTCATGTGAAGTAAAGTCAGTAGAGCAAGTCAATAGCGATAGAGACGAATCCTCGAGGTGGGCTTTCTTTTAAAATAAAATGCGCTTTATTAGTTGATAATTCTCTTCAATAATTATCATGCCATAAAATGTTTTGATTTTGTATGATGCTTATCTGTCGGTTTCGGCCAATTTATATGAATCGAATTCGGGTCCAAGTATGATCAACTTGGGCTAAGTGTATACACAAGGGACGGATAACTTAGGGTCAACGTCCAAGGTGACCGTGGAAGGTGACCAACTTCCGGGACTCGTTTACATTAAGGGCAGATATGGAAGAATACAAAGAACTTAGCTTGCGCACACACTTTTTAGATCACAAATACTTTTGATGATCATAGGAGCTTTTAGAAAGAAATCCCTATGATTCATAAGTGAATGGCTTGACAATAGATAAAATAATTTGGCATGTGTCCATTGAGTACGTTTGTACTCAGCCTACGTATTATTTCCCGATGCGTAGGTTGAACAACTTGGAGCGGAGTGACCGGTGGAGCTTGTCGATCTTCCAAGTACCAGCAGAAGAAGTCCCTTTGTAATACATGTCTCCATACACGTATTCACTTTTCCGTTGTGCAGTCTCATTTATCGCCGTGTTCTGTTTTTCGAGCCCTAAGTGTGTCTATATTACTGTTGACAAATCATAAAAGGCTTTGTATTCCAAATCACGAGCACTGAGTTATTTAGAATAGTTGAGTCTTATTCAGTCCCTTATAATGTATGAGTCAATCTTTTGTAACATGTACACTAGACCGATTCATCGATCAATGAAAACCCCATTTTATTCGAATAATCCGTATCGCTTTTGCATTTGTTTATTTTCTTCATTACTCATGCCTTGCCGAACTTAGCTCGAAAGGCTAAGCGAAGTCGGCTCGTGACAGAGTGGTATCAAAGCTTTGGTTCGCTCTGAAATCCAAGAGTCTTCTTCTTCCTAAAGGTCTAGACTTGAATCGCTAGACTAAGTGATGTCCTTCGACAAAGCTTGGCACTCCGGTTCATCGTGTTCAACGAGGAGAAGGGCAAGACGTTATCTTTAAGCAATTGAGAGTTGGAAGATTATTCTTTTAGCAAGAACTTTATAGAATTCTAATCCGTTTAAGGAAGAATTGAATCTATCTAGAGAACTCAGTTGCTTTAGCTGTATATTTAGAGAAGTAAATTCGAAACCAAGAACGAAGTATTTCAGTCCGATAGTATTAATAAGGTTTGTTGTGAGTGTAAGAAATCGAAGTTTATTTTATTTTTGGAGATGTGTAATCTGAATTATAACAAACGCTGGAGGAAACATATTTCAATTTTATGTGTAAGAGCTATAAAAATGGTTTAAAAAAAAAAACCCTAAACCGTAAACCATCCGAGCCTTATGGCCTAATGACAACAGGTGGTAATATCATAGATCTTCTAGTGAGAGATCCTGAGTTCGATTCCCACCGCCAGCATATTGGCGTGTGGTTAACAATGATATTATTATTTGGCACGGCCCAACTAGTGGGTTCGGTCAATTTTTTTCTTTTAAAAAAACCCTAAACCCGAAAAACCTAAACCCTAAACCACGCAGCCGCGCGTTGAGCAAATAGCGAACTAGAATACCGTGTGCTCGTCACAATTCAAGCGGCATACGCCTCTTTTTGGAGGGAGTTTCCTTAATTGGAAGCCAAAAAAAACCCCAAACCCCATGCTTCCTTGGCGAAGCTTCCTTGGCGGAAATCCGTGAGATTGAGGCAAAAAACGGCCACTGCCATGACCTCTCAACTGAAACGGCGACTAGTTCATTGCCGGAAAAGCTTTGAAGCTGCTCCTTCAATGGCTGTCGATCACGAAATGAGTTTTGGTGGTGATGACCGTACATGCCACGTGGCGAAGCGTGAGTGGACGCATGGGATACATGGGTTGTCCACCAACTCCGCTTTATCTGCGTACTCAGCCGCTCATTCATGAAAGGAGGATTTTTTGGCTGCCAATCGAGAGATTCTTCCCCATGCTGTTGTCCTTTTGCCCGAAAATAGGGGAGTTGACCACCTACCCATCCCTACATGCGAGACACCTCTCTCTTTCTCATCGGCTGCCGTGCAAAAGACCCAACTTTTTGATGCTACATCCTCTGAAAATCCCTCACCTACTGCTGCTCCTCTTGCTGAAAATAGGAGTCCTACACTAGCGTCTAGCCTCTTGGAGAAGTGCCCCCTTGTCACATCTCAACAACTTTCCACAACCTTGCAATCACGTGAGCTACCTCCTTTTTGCCTTTCTGCTGAAGATATTGGCGTGCAAAGGGAGATATCTCATGCTGACATGGATGTTGACTGCATGGCTGACCTATCTCTAGCAATGAACACGTCGAGGGACAGCTGTCATCCTCTCGACTCCCTCTCGGTGCTTGGAAAATTGGGTGCCTCTGACCTGAATAGCTCCCATGGCTATGAGCTCGGGTCTTCTCCTAGTCCCCAACTCCCTCTCGTACCCTGCACCACCTCACATCCCCAATTGAAGATGCGGCAGACATGGACCTGACTGAGTCTCGACGAATTTCAGGTCAGTCTCATCTCTTTCCCATCTCTTCCCATTCGGACCTCCCATCTCCTAACCCAATGATCACAACCCAAAACACCACCTCCCAAATCCAATCTATTTTTAAAGCCCACACTCTACCTCCAACTCATCTTGACATAACCACAATCCAAAATAATCCCACTACTTCAAATGACCCAGCCCAATCGAAAACCTCCTTCGCACCCCCTCCTCTTTTGAGCCCACTCCTCTTATTAATAAATCCCAACCCACTTCATATATGATAGCCCATAAAATCATTGACCCCCTTTACACTCGGCCCAGCCCGTTTCCCACCTCTAATCTGCAAACCCACCCCTCCTCTCCCTCGCTTCATCAAGGAATCGTAGGAGGACCGACTGCCCCTCTCATTAACAATCCCACCCTTGATGATCCCCACCTCAAAAATAGAAAACTTCCCCATCCCTTCAGAAACAACATGGAAATGCGATTATGGGGGGGGGGGGAGAAACTCATATTTCAGGAGAGAGTATTTCATTAATGGAGATGGATGATAGCCCTGTTGAAAGTCAAAAGCATGGAGTTTTAGGGAAATGCATTAATGTTGGAGACATTTGTTTAAATGTTGGAGGTCCTAATTTTCCCCCATCTGACACGTATTTGAGGCATGCGCATGATCACATTGCATCCGAAATTCCCATTGAGAAGTCAACACTTGACAAAAGAAAGGGTAGTAATCAAATGATCATACAAGAAGCTTCAGTTGATAGTCATAAATATGATCCTACCTCCACAAGGCAACTACTACCCCTACAGTTAATGCTTGGGTGAACAAGCTAAAGTTCGGATCTAACATTGCCCATTCGGGCCCCACTGGCTCAGGTCCCCATGTATTTTGTCGTGAAAATGTGGCACGAAGAGGATGCCCGGGTGACACTGGCAGTTGTCCCTCGATTTCCTTTAATGCTGATGATATTAAATTGCTTGCAGGTCACTTGAAGCATGCTGTGGTTGGCAAGTTCTCACACTCCACCACGTCCGCCAAACACATCCAGAAAGCTCTCGGTAACATTAAATTCATGGGTTCATTTACTTGGAAATTCTTGAATGCCAAACATGCTTTAATTGAATTGTCTGATTTACATGATTATGTGAAGTTCATGAGTAGTCCTAATGGTTCTCCTGTTTGGTATATTGAGCATCACCCCATGCACGTTTTCAAATGGACACCTGAGTTAGATCCTTTCTTTGAAAGTCCTATTATTCATATTTGGTGCAATTTACCTAATTTGCATGTTTTCTTGTTTGAAGAATCCACTTTATTAGGTATTGGGGACTTATTTGGGAAATCTAGGCTTTTGCTTGTATCTGTGTGGAAATCGATATTTCTAAACCTGTTCCCGAGTCTTCAAAAGTTTTTCTGGGATAAAATCCTTCATTACTGCTCTGATTGTAAGCACGTGGGTCATTCGTCTGAAAACTATTATGCTTATGGAAAAGGGTCCCAAACTTGTTAAGAAGGATTATAGTAGTACTATTCAGAAGGTTGCCCAACCTTAGGGGTTGATAATCAGACTAAGGGGGATGATCCCTCCGTCTCGCCATTTCCCAATGCCGAGACGGACGATGAGGGTTTCAAGACCCAACACAATCGCAAGAGTAGTCGCCGAAAATCTAAATCCAGGCGGGGCCACTCGAAAGGTCGTGGGGCTGGGTTTGCTTCCGAGGGTAGTGGGGGTGAGGGTAAGAGAGAGGTCATTTCGGACTCTCGAGGCAAAGGTAAGGAGTTGGTGACCACTTCGAAGACGCGATCTGCGGGTTCCCACTTGCAGGTTGGGCGCAAGGAGTTGGTTGGTGCTTGTGTTGACTTGGGAGGCTCGAGTGGTAAGAGGGAGGATAGGGAACATACTCGTTCCTTGTCACCGGGTGCCTTGGGGATTTCAGAGGGCGCTCGCCCCAGCCTGCGGTCGCAGGCTGAGTGGAGGGCCGAGAGGGATGCCCTGGCGTTGACACATCTCTCATCGACCAATGCTTTCGAGGCTTTGCCTATCGATTTTGACGACAACGAGGTGTGTCCCGAGGAGACGGAGGACGTGGGCATGGTTGAGGCATGGTTGAGGCTTCTGCCTCCCGCACGTGCCTCTTGGAGTCAGTTGCTTCCCCTTCGGGGACGAGTGTCGAGGCTACAGAGGGGAGACCTAAGAAGGGCCCGTGTTTTCGGGTCTTCCGCTTCTGACATGGTTTTCCATTTCTAGCCACTTCTTGATATGGAACGCACAGGGTGTCGCGAATTCTACGACGTAGGGCGCTCATAAGAATGTGATCGATATGTATTCTCTTTCCTTTGCAGTTGTGATTGAACCCCAGACCGACCCGAACCTCGGTTTCTTCAATCGGCGTTTGGGCCTTCAGTACAAGGGTTGTAATGTCCGGATCGAGGCGGCTATGTTCCCTGCACCCATCTTTCTCTCTGTGGTGCATGGCAAGTGTAGCCGGGAGGCGAGATATGACTTTTGGGAGAAGCTACGTGAGATTGCCATGTCGATGGAGGGACATCCATGGCCCGTTGGAGGTGACTTCAACATCTTTCTTACGGAGGAGGAGAGGCAAGGCAGCTCGGCTGATCGTCATCATGAGATGATGGATCTTGCTGATGCCATTGTTGACTGTCAGTTGGTTGATCCTGGTTTGATGGCTCCATCTTCACTTGGGCTTGCTCCCACCTTCTTGAGCGGCTTGATCGAGTTCTGCTTGGTGAGTTCTGGACGTCGGTCTTCCCATCGACCCGTGTCACTCACCTCCTGCGGATCTCTTCCGATCACGCTCCCCTTCTGATCCGGTGTCGCTAGGTTTCAAAACATGTAGGTCCGGAACCAGGGGCGGATCTAGGACATCATAGTGGGGTAGGCTGAAAAGTAAATTTTATATGTCATTTTTTTTATATTTACATAAAATTCAATCCATAAAATTCATCAATAATCAAATCTATATCTTTAATAAAATCTTTTTCAACATAAAGCATTAGTGAATCTTCAAGTAATTCATCAGAATGCCCGTTCAATAGCAATGGAAACATGTAGCATCAAAATTAGATGAATTAGTCTAGTTAACATAACGTGGATTTTTGAACTTCCGCTCTTAATTAATAGTTGGTCAACTTAACAAGAGTGGAAACTTGAATTATGTCATAATTACCACATCATGCTTATAATGTTAATGATATTATAATATAATTATACGTGGCAATTTATTTGGCATAACCTACTGTTCCCTAAATTGATACAATTTCAATTGTAAAGTTTTTTCTACATGGGTGATAAACACGGATTTTCTACATATTTAATGTGCTTAAAGTGTCATTTTTAATAGGAAATTTGTGTTCGAGTTATGAGTTTTAATATGATTTTCTTATATTCAAAAATATCATGTTTGGTCTTGCTATTGTTGAATTTTGTAAGAAGAAGCGCGAAGAAAAATTACATTTCGAAGCAATTGGAAATCGAGCTCCAAAATAAGCTAAAAGAAAAATAAAAAAATAAAGGTAAAAAGAAAAGGAATGCAAAGACCAGCACGGGCGGGTATTACTTCAATTCCACGCGTTCCTCATGAGCCACGTCCAATTTACATAATCTGTGGCCCATTAATGAAGTCAAGCCTAACTTCCAAGAAACCAAGCCCTGAACAATCCATCAGCATGCTGCCTTGTTCAACAATTTGTTTAAAATGGGCTGGGCTAATTGTGTGTTTGTATCTACAGTTAAGGCTAAAAATTTTGGGCTTGCACTGGGCTTCAGCCCAGGCAAGCCCATTAATAGATCCGTCCCTGTCCGGAACCATTCTCTCCACAGTGAGATCGCTCGTGTCTAGGCTGCAGACATGGGTTTCCATGGTATGATCAACCTCCAGTTCACTGCCGAGTATGTCTTTCGTACTCGGATCGAGGAGGATTTCTGGAAGCAGGAAGCTGCCATCAGATGGGCCACCGAGGGTGAAAGGAACTCCAAGTTCTTCCAGGGCTAGGTTAAGCAGAAGAGGGTCAAGTCTCGCATCCACGCGATTCTGGATGGAGGCCTTGATCTTTTACCAAGGAGGAGGACATCCGATCCTCCGCCGCAGGCTTCTTCCAGTGCCTTCTCTCTTCTGATGTTGACGAGCTCCTTGAGCCGGACCTGAGCCTTCTCAAGAGGTTTCCGGAGTCGGTGAACCTCGACCACCTCTGCGGTGTGCCGGAGGAGGACGAGGTTTGGTCTGCTGTGTTCGGGATCTGTGGCGACAGTGTTTCGGGCCCAGATGGATTCACTAGCCTCTTTTTCCAGAGATGCTGGGATATGGTTCGTCCGGATGTTGTTAGCGTTGTCGCTGACTTCTTCTCTGGTTCTTACATACCTAGAAGCTTCACCGCCACCACCATTGTCCTTCTCTCTAAGAAGAACAGTTCGGTCTCGTGGGCGGATTTCAGGCCGATTAGCCTTTGCAATGTGTGACCACACTCAAAGGATAAGGAAACAAATTAAGATTCAATCTTCCCCATAACTGCCGCGATATGATTGCGAAAGTCAAGATATCAGTTGTCACATATCTTGCTGCCACATACTCATCTTCATCGGCTCTTCTAGTCCGCCGCTCTCAACGTTCCGTATCAATTGTCTGACCCTCAAGATAGCCTCGTCCTCAAGGCTGAGGTAAAAATCAAAACAGTCTTCTCCAATCCACTCAATCACGTCTCCGTGCTTTGAGTTTCCACGCTCACCGCCCCAAATTGATAGGAGTAAAGACTGCCGCAACAATATTTATTGAATGGAAAGAGTAACAAAACAGAAAAGGAAAACAAAAGGAAAAGATAATCCCGACGTAGCGGTCAATTCTCTAAAGAGGCCAATCCTCCGAAGAGGCCGCTAGACGCGTCCCAAACTATGATCTCCACGAGATAATTCAAACACTAAACTAAACATTATTATATAGCTACCAAGTAGTCAAAGGATAAGGAAACAAATTAAGATCCAATCTTCCCCATAACTGCCGCGATATGATTGTGAGAGTCAAGATATGCTGAGATCTAAATTTCCTTATCCACCGATTCATTCCCAGTTGTCACATATCTTGCTGCCACTTCCTCATCTTCATCGGCTCTCCTAGTCTGCCGCTCTCAATCTTCCGTATTAGATATCAACAGAATAATGAATAGTCTCGTACACAGGTCGAACCCAAAACTGACTCAACCTGAACGGAACAAGGAAAAACGCTCGATCGAACCCACAGTTCGGGTCGTGTCAATAGATCTAACAAACGGAAAAACTAACTATATCATCCCCACCAAAGCTGAATGCACCTATGGCACGTTCAACCGGTACTAGGGAATTCGATTCGTATTCGTCAAAATATTTGATTATTTGTAAACAAATTGGATTTTATATTCGACATAGTACTCAGATTCGTGAATAATTTAACAAATCCGATTCGAATAGAGTAATATTCGATTCGTTTACAAGCCTAACTACAAAACACAAACCAGGAAAACACTACCAAGCTGAATACAAACTAATCACTGAAACACCCCAACTTTAGTAGGATACCAAAGAAGACAATTTTAATCAAGTACATTCTTACTGCATTTCGATTACACTTTTCATATCATTATCAATCAATAAATAATTGTACACTATGCTACTATTCAATAATATTTAATTGCTTTGTAGGTGTAGATGATGAAACATTGGCGGCCATGCTGCTACCATTTCGAGATCAAATTTTACCCAAATCGTGGAGACAACATCCAAATGAACCTCCTCCTCCTGGGTCAAAATACCTCTTTATTCTTGATGTATCCCAAGCCTCGTTACACCCTCGTGTATTATTATCCCCACCTAGTTCTACTCTTTGGTCAAGGGTCCCTATTAAACTCATCCTCCAATGGGAAAAAGATGGTTTCATGGCCTTCAGTAGGAACAACAATAGGGGAACCTTATATGATCATCTCATTATAGAAAATAATGTGCAGTTGCTAGAGTTGAATCGGGTTTGGCCAAACAACTACGGTTTGCCGAATTTTTTGTTTTGGGACCACGAATTGAACAAACACGGGAGGTTTTGCGGTATGAGTCAACTGGACTTCTTCCAAGCTATGGTCGAAGTTGTCAGGCCGTTGAACCTACCAAATGGTAAGTTTAAATTCAAAATTTAATTTTTTTTAAAGAAATTATATTACTCTTATATATATATATATATATATATTTGTAGATTTCGGTTTCCAGACAAATGTACCGACTCGAGTCACTAAAGCTTTAGATGTTATACGAGATCTAGAATTCATTGGAGTTGACACTCAACTAAAGACAAATACTAGAGGTACACTGGAATTGACCATCAAGACATATAATTGGTGGAGGTTTGTACTGTCATCATAACTACTCGTTTCAAAATCTGAGTTGGGTGTTCTTTGTTGTAGTTACGATGACAGTTCACAAACCTCCACCAATTATCTGTCTTGTTGGTCAATTCCAGTATACCTCTAGCATTTGCCTTTAGTCGAGTGTCAACTCCAATGAATTCTAGATCTCGGATAGCATCTAAAACTTCAGTGACACGACTCGGTACATTTGTCTGGAAACCGAAATCTACAAATATATATATATATATATATATATATATGAGAG
>JAOWBJ010069192.1:0-10129 GCA_028566335.1 Monarda citriodora | reverse complement strand
ATGTATTTCAGACTACACATGAATACCTATGTTTGTCGTGAATAAAATATGGGCTTCCTTTTTATTATTTTCAAATACCTCCGAGAGGCCCAAACGTTATTAGTTTTTACAACAAATCACCCTTTTCTTCGTCCCAAACTAATTGTCCAAGTTCTCATGTCAATATGAGGATGTCGAGTCGTCGAGTAGCGTCTTCTCCCATTTTAAGTCGTCCACACGTATTGCTCACTGAAGTTGTTCTCGTCGTATATGTTATACAAAATTTCGTACTTTAGTTTGAGTTTGCACTGGCCCCTTTTAAATTACTTGGTTCCGACCAACCTCCCTTTTTCTCTTCCGCACCCAACTCTCGATCGGTAGTGTCCTCGAGGCTCGACCTTGTGGTGAGTCTAGAGGGTCGCTACAATGCTATACGGTCAACAGCTGCGCAAGAGTATACTTGGGCTTCGCTTTTTGGTGGAAGCGTCTTTTAAAGACCTCCACGAGTTTGCGATATGAGTGTATACTGTTTGGTGGTAAACTGTCAAACCACACGCGGGCTGTATCTACCGATAGCTTGGGGAAGACCTTGCACAAGTGAACCGATCTCAAGTTCTGGTTCCACATGTTGTATTGAAATTGCCCGAGGAAATTCCTCGGATCTCTCTGCCCACCATACGGCTGGATGTTGGACACTCTGTATGTGCCCGGAAGTCGGGTCTCGTTAATCTTTCAGGTGAATGGGGTTGTAATCAACCCATATGCATTGAATCCGCCGCGGGCTCCGGGGGATCCTCCTGAAGAAGAAGATGAAGATGAGGAAGATCACGACGGAGAGCGGTTTCAATGACGGTGCGACTTGCAAGGTGATGGGTCGCGTTGGTGCTTGAGGCGTTCTCGAGGCACCTTTCGTGACGGAGTACGGCCTCGAGGTCGATCGCGGACAATCTGCACGCTGGATTCCTTCTTTTCTCCGTTCCGAGTTGACCCATGCTGTTCACGGGGCCTCTCCTGGTGAAGACCCTGTCGTGTCTGGATAAACTCTGTAAGTTTATCCTTGCTGATGTCGAGGAAATCGTGGATGGCTTCCTCGTATCCAGTTCGCCGCGAGGATGCAGCCTGGTTGCTGGGTTCTTTGTTGGAACCTTCATCGTTGCCATCCCGATTGGGAGGAATATCATCTATCGCCGGATTGGGGTCGGGGTGACCCTCGGGATCTTTGTTGTGAGGGACAGCATTGGCATCCTTGTTCGGATTGGGATCCTTGTTCAGATTACCGTCTTTGTTACCACCGGGAGGAGGAACGCGAGAGGCGTTTGAGCAGGTGTTGTGGTTCTTTGGAGGCATGTTTGAGCGAGAAAATGAAAAGCTTTGATCGTAACACGAGTATAAAGTTCTCACAGACGGAGCCAGTGATCGATCTCGCTTTTTATGAGCCCATTAACATGCAAAGAACGTAAATAAAAGATATAGGAACGCAGGGATTTACGTGGTTCGATCCGCTATGTTGGCAGATCTACGTCCATGGGAGAGAAAGAGGAACTTTGAATTGCTCTTGTGAGAATGAGTGTGTGTGTGTGTCTCCTATGCTAGGGCCTTTATTTATAGGCTTACAAAGAGAGTCCTACTCTAACTCTAACTCCCTAATAATTGGAGTTTAATAGGCCTAATAGATATACATGAGGCCTTTTGTTAATATATTTTTACATAAGATATATCCGAATTCCTATCTCTCTATAGCAGATCTTGGGGATAGGCTTGGACTTGGATTTGGAGTAAGAGTCCTCAAGCATTAGGAGTTCGGGATGAGCTGGCTGGATTATGCGGACTGGGCCATGTGCGAACTGGGCCGCATGCTGGGCTGCGATCTCCTGGGCCTTGTGTTGGGGTCTGATAGCGTTGGGCCAAGCTCTTATCGAGGTTCATATTTATTAGGCCTTGTACTTGGGCCTAGGTATTAGGCCGTGTCCTATCACTTTCCCCACACCATAGAGAGGTGGGGATGAGGATGGATGAATGTGTTGGAAGATACCTCGTTGTAGGGTGGCTTCTTGCGAACTGATGGCCCCCATCAAAGTGGACGCGAGCAGTGAGCATACCCCGTTAGAAAGAGGCCAGCTAGTGAACTGGTGACCCTCGTCAAGTGGACGCGATCAGCGAGCATACCCCGTTGGAAAGAGGCGAACTCGCGAACTAGTGGCCCCCGTCAAAGTGGACGCGAGCAGCGAGCATACCCCGTTGAAAAGAGGCGAACTCGCGAACTGGTGGCCCCTGTCAAAGTGGACGAGAGCAGCGAGCATACCCCGTTGAAAAGAGGCAAACTCGCGAACTGGTGGCCCCCATCAAAGTGGACGCGAGCAATGAGCATACCCCGTTGAAAAGAGGCGAACTCGCAAACTCTGATCTTGAATTTGAAAGGGCGTACCTTTTGGACTGACACAGTGTCAGTTACTTTGCATTAAATGTGCCGGTTGGGCTTCCGAGGTTGGCGGCCTAATAGGGTTTCGACACGTCTTTCCGCCAGTTTTTGAAGTGTATATGGGAAGTTGTTGTGAGAAATCACTTCCACAGTTACATTATTTTCGTGAAAGAAAACCAGAAAATCTCTCCAAAATTCTCCGGTTGTCCCTTGTGCGTTATTGTTGCATTTGCGTCGTTGCTGCCGATTTCCCTTCCAATCTCAAGATCAAAAGTAAGTATGACTTCAACTTCTACTAAATCCGCCATTGCTAAGTTAAATTTCTCTCTTGGCCCCCATGATAACCCAGAAACCGTAGATACTTATTTTGTGGGTCAGGCTAGGTATAAGCCTTCTTTGATCACGTACTGGGGGCGGATGGGGTGGGTAATGTTAATTCCTTTCCGTCCGGTATGGATTTGCCCGCCATTAGGGCGTTGGAAACGTTTTTGCCCCGTAACAGCCCTTTCATTATTCCCAGTCCAATGGACCGTGCGTGTTGCCCTCCGCGAGGGTTTGTGACTGTTTACGAAGATTTGCTTCGTAGCGGTCTGAAACTTCCTTTAGATGACGACCTTAGAGAGCTGTTGACCATCCATCAATTGTCATTAGGGTAGTTGACGCCTAATTCTTTTGTGTATTTATTTTTCTTGGAGTCCGCGGAGGAGCAGGCCGCGGATATGGATCTGTTTCTCTGTTTCCTGTCCTTTAAGATGTCGTCGAGCTGGTATTATGCCACGCCTCGCCGCGGTACAAAAATCGACATCTCGAACAACGTTCAAGGCTGGCACACGAAGTACTTCTTCGTGCAGGCTGCTGAACTCCGTGTGTTGGAGTTCGCGTGGCGAACTGGCACGCTTGAGAGGTTGACGCCTGCGCACCACTATCCCGATCTCATGAGGAGATTGGGCAAGGGATCGAAGACGGGGTCCGACCCTCGTGGTCCTTCTGCCAAGGAGGAGACGGTGAAGGGTAAGGATCCCTCTTTGGCTGTTTTCTTCTTTTTCTTTCCGCTTTTACTGTTGCTAACGTAGCCTTTGTTTGTGTTCGCAGTGGGATTCACCAAGACCACAGTGCCAAAGAAAGGAGACGCCAAACGACCAGCAGCTGAGATGGCCGTTGAGCAGTCCAGTTCGGAACGAACTGTGACTGAGAATCTTTCCCCGCAGATCGGGGAGCACAATCCTGCCGATGCCCCCTTCAAACGGCTGAAGAAGGGGATGAAGATGGGGGAGAGTCTCCCCAACGTTCTGATGGAGGTGGACGACCACCTTGGTCCTCTCTGATGCTGAGGTAAGACAGTAATAGCTGTTAGCTTTAAAATTAATTTGAAATGTACTGATACCTTATTTTGTGATGTGCAGAGAGGACAAAATTTGATTTCGTAGGGCATAGCTCTGCTGAAGAAGGATGAGGCCGCCAGAGTTGCGGCCGAGAAAGCTGATGAGATCGCGCGCCTGCGATCTGAGCGCGATGCGGCTGAGGAGCGGCTGCTTCTGTCCGCCGCGAGCTGGCGACGACCTTGGTGGAGACGGCCTTAGCTAAAGCTGAGGTTGCAAGGAAGGAGAAGGAGGTGGGCGACCTCCGGGCTGCTGTTGTCGCTTCTCAGGGGCCAGTCCTGAGAGCGTTCACTGAGAGGCTCCTCCACTCAAGCCGTTTTATGCAGCTGGCATCTGTGGCCGGCAGCGTCCTTGGCGAGGAGTTCACTGTGGACGCCCTGGAGGTAGCGCAGAAGGGGTTCCCAGACTTGGATCCATCCAAGTTCGAGTGGTCTAGGCGGTCTGCTAAGGAAACCAACGAGGTCCTGGCCGGGGAGATCAAAAATCTGCTAATGGAGTCTCCGCTGCTGAAGGAGCTCGAGGTGGCCAGTGATCTCTTGACGGCCGACGATGTGCGGTCTGTGTCCGTGGACCGCGACTAGGAGCTGTAAGCTGCCTTTGCGCGGGCTGAGGAAGAAGCTGGAGAGGAGGGGGAGGAGAGGCATGAGGAGGTGGTGCCAAGGCGTGAAGATATGCCCCTCGAGTCTGAAGCCAGGGTTTGACTCCTTTTTGTACTTGTCCTTTCCTTCCATTCTATAGCTTTTACTTATAGTGCCAATCGGGCAATGATGTTGATTAAATAAATATAGATCTCTTTTCCCGAACTCTTGTCCCTTTATGTTTATTTATCAGTCTCCTTCTCCCGAGATGTTTGATGCTTCTTCGTTCTATATGCGGATTAATGAGCTGGAAGATGCCCTTGAGGTCGCACATGGTGAGATGGCTTTCTGGAAAAATAAGGCTTCGCAATCTCTAGCGATTGTGCCTGCCAGTATAAGCTCGTCCCGCGACCTTAGTAGGAAAGCCTTGCATTGGAGAGAAGAATATGACCGAGCAGTGGTGGAGTGCGAACAGCTTGAGAAGGCCACACAAGTGAAGTATGATGAACTTCATGCTCGTTATATTGTCCTCCAGGATAAGTTTCGGCAAACGAATAAGGACCTAAAAGATGCGGACAAGGAACCGGAGCAGATGGACCAGGAAATAATGGCCTATGACTTGTACGTGAAGCGGACTGGTGGTGTCCCGATCTCCGAAGTGTGGAAATTAGTTAACGCTTGTGGCAAGTATGGGCGAAGTCCGAAGTGCGAGCCCATGGTGCTTCATGAGAAGCTGTTGGAGCTAAGGGACATTGCTTGGTATTATACCGTGATTCTGGATCGCTATCCTTCCCTCAACAAGCTTGTGCAGAAATTCTTTCCTGAGAATGAGGCTGGTCCATCTATTGTTGTCGCTGCTCGCCAACCTGCGCGAGCTGTTAATATCCAGTGATCTCAACATGTTCAGCGAGCTCAACCTGCTCCAAGTAGAGGTCGCGGACAGGGACGATCAACTGGGCGTGGAGCAGCAGGTCGCGGAGCCGGGAGAGGGCAAGGCCGTGGCATGGACTTAGATACCTTTATAAACCATGACTTTAATGCTCCGCAAGACTTCACGCATATATGGCTTAGTTTTAGTCCCGAGAATAGGACTCATAGGACTTGAGGCAATAGATAGAAATTTGTAACCTTATACATCTTCTTTGTCCTTAATAAATAGTGTTCGCCATAAATCTTGTCTGCGATCTTCTTCTTTACTTCTTGTTCGCAAATAACTTTGCTTTTTCGAAGTAGATTTAGCTTCTGTTTTGCGATGAATTGAGTCATGGCTGTTTTGAAGCAATGTTGCCCCTTATTTGTAGCGACCAAGGTTGCTACTGATTCGAGGTATGCACTTCTGGTTCGCGATGACTTAAGTCAAGGCTAGTTCGAAGTGTTGGGGTCTCCTTTATAGGACTTTAAACCTTGTGTTCGGGTTTATGTAGTACGAAGAGTAGTAATTTCTCGTAAGGTGGCCAGCCTTAGAGATTAATGTTCGAAATTTTACGTATAAGTTGGGCATGCAAGAATATGTATGAGACTCACAAATGAAGAAAATATAAATTTTTTTAATGAAGAAGTTCAGAATTCCTTAAGAACAAGAAAGATGTATACATGAAGCCCTAACAATGCAACTCTATATGTCTATCCTAAAGTCGCCCACTTATACATAAAACTTCTTCAAATTGGAAATATGCCAAGTGTGGGGAATGGGTTCACCAGACAAATGCGCGAGCTTGTACGACCCCTTCATCTGATACGGTCCTTCCCATGTGGCTTCCAATTTTCCGAGCTTCTCTGCTTTTCTGACTTCTTTATTGTGGAGTACAAAGTCTCCAACTTGGAAGTGTTTGTGCTTTACTCGGCGGTTGTAGCGGGCTACCTGCTGTTTGTAGCGAGCTTCCTTGATGAATTCAAGCTCTCTCTTTTCTTCCAATAAGTCCAAATTTGCTCGGAGGTTGTCCTCATTGACCTCTTCAGAAAAGTGTATAACACGAGAGCTTGACATCCCAATCTCGACTGGTATGACCGTCTCGGTACCATAGGATAGACTATATGGTGTCTCTCTGTGTGAGGTTCTAGGCGTAGTTCGACAGGACCACAGAACATTTGGCAAATTATTCACCCATAGTCCTTTTGCTCGCCCCAGTCGAGACTTTAGTCCGTTCACAATAGTCCGATTGGTGACCTCTGTCTGTCCGTTTTTTTGAGGATATGCAACTGAGGTGAACCTTTGTTGAATGTTGAGGCCTTCGTACCATTCTCGGAATACTCTATCAGTGAAGTGCGTCCCATTGTCCGAAACTAGGACATGTGGTATACCAAATCGGCAAACGATATTCTTCCAAACAAAGTTGCGGGCGTTCTTACTTGTGATCTTGGCCAATGGTTCGGCCTCCACCCACTTTGTGAAGTAGTCAATTGCTACGATCAGGAACTGTAACTGCCCCGGGGCCTTGTCAAAGGGTCCAACTATATCAATCCCCCATTGCATGAACGGCCACGGACTTTGCATGCTGGCGAGCTCTGTTTGTGGCAGTCTTGGCACATTTGCATGAATATGACACTGCGAACAACTCTTAACCAGCTCGGTTGCATCGTGAGTCAACGTTGGCCAGTAATATCCACCTCGCATTACCTTTTTGGATAGTGCTCAGGGTCTAATGTGGCTGCCACAGGACCCTTCATGAACTTTTCTCAAGACGTAGTTCGCTTCTGTTGGTCCTACACACCGTAAGAGAGGTTGGAGGTAGGACTTGCGGTACATAACTCCTTGTTCTAATGTGTGCTTAAGCGATCTGGCGAGAAGTTTGCGAGCTTCGAGCTTGTCATCAGGTAGTGCCCCTGTTTCCAAATATGCATGGATTGGGGTCATCCATTTTAGCTCATCGTCGAGGTCATCCATTTTAGCTCATCGTCGATGTGACTCACTCCAACCTCATCTATGCTCCTGCTCTTGATCTCCTCTACTGGCGAACTGGTTGAATTGGATGATGCGAGCTGAAAGGTAGGATGTTCCGAGTGTCGTATGCTCGTAATCTCACTCTCAACAATATTTATAATCTTTCCTTCTCCCCAAAATACTATAGAATAGTATATGGAATTCCGGATGTCGAACCCACGAGGAATGGTAACATTTCTATGTTTTGTGGCCTTTTACACTTAGGAAATGTTTTCGGCGATGCCGCCACGCTTTTGGGGGTTTAAAAGGGGGAAAAGGGGGAAAGTAACGTGCTAGACAAGAAACTAAAGTGGGACACTAAACATGCACACGGAAAGCAATAAACACACATGACACAAAGCGAGGCCAACCTGGGCATTTTGTAACTTCTGCCCAGTTTGAACACTTAGAAAATTTAACTATACACGAGAAACTGTGCGAGTTAAATATTAAACATACCAAACAAAATACCAACTGGACATGCAATACACGACTAAAACACAACATTAATCTAAGTTAGAAGAGTATAAATTACTAAAAGAAGTGAAAGATTGTTATCCTAAGTCGAAAAGAAAATAAAATAAGAAAACTAGACTCAACTAGGACATCGACACTTTAAAATAATAAAAAGGGAAAATGAGTGGGTCTGAACTGATCTTGAGAGATTAAAGTACTATTCTAATCAGAATTAATTAAAGGAGATGAGAGAGAGAAGGTGGAATGACTACTAATTAATTAAAAAGTGACTATGACATAGACATTATACTTGGCAGCTTGGCGGGTAATAACCGGTAGACTCTAACCTAAAAATTAACCAACTAACCTAATGGATAAAGAGATAATCATGTACTAACTTGCAGGTGATAAACTTGTTCCATGTATCAC
The DNA here is from genome assembly GCA_028566335.1 of Monarda citriodora. NCBI lineage: Eukaryota > Viridiplantae > Streptophyta > Magnoliopsida > Lamiales > Lamiaceae > Monarda > Monarda citriodora. Next base: position 1,969 of record JAOWBJ010069192.1, on the reverse strand, counting down.
AATTTAGAAAGTACGTCCATGACCCAAAACATGTGCTCAATCAAGAGGAATTAGATCTTGAACCTGATCTAAGCTTCGAGTGCCGACCCGTGGCGATTCTGGACAAGAAAGTCCAACAACTCCGTAATAAATCCATTTCGTGAGTGAAAGTATTGTGGAAACACCACGGACAAGAAGAAGTCACATGTGAGCTTGAAACGAAAATGAGGTAGAAGTATCCCGCGTTGTTTGAGTAGACAAACAAATTTCGGGATGAAATTTTTGTAAGGTGGACATGATGTAATATCCTGAAAAATTATATATACTATGTTGTGATTGTATCAGTAATTTGATTCCAGATTGAATGCTGAATAGTGTGTATAAATTAAATTGGGCCAGAATTGATAAATGAATTGGGCCAAGCACATTAAGAATTTATCAAGTCCAATACGCAGTCTATTTACACAGTAGTATTTCATAATTGAGTACAGATATAAAGTAGGATATGGCCTACTCCTATCAAACTATTCTATCTACTGAAAGGAGTAAGTAAATGCTGCAAATCATTCATAAACAGCTTCCGTGAGAAGCGCTCCACCATCCAAAACCTGCAGAAGAATTATGAGAGTAGTTAGTACAGTGAAATCTCATTACTATAAATACCCTATTCCTACAGCCTTTCCATGCACACCAATCTCAGATAAATTCTTACGTAGAAACTTTTAGTATTCAATTATGCAAAAGAAGGAATTGCCTAGAAATTCCTCAGCTAGCCAAACACTCTCAGCAGGTAATCTTTACAGCTTTATTCTACATACTAGACTCATTAGAATTCTTAGTACTGAATTAAGGTATCCTCAGTAAGATAAACACATCATCGGATACACCCTCCTAAACCCACAGAAAATTCCGGACACCCTTTTTCCTCAGAATATGCATGAATTAAGCATATTCCTTCATGGGAATTTTAGCAGCACAATTCGAATCATAAGGCTATACGTAAACTTTTCTACGTAAAAACCACCGTAATAAACAACCAAACCTGACCACCGAGCCACCAAGCCAACCCTGAATGAAACACCGATCGTCGGCAACGACGGAGGCGGCGGCGGCGAAGGCGGCGGTGGCGGCGACGGTTGAGACAGCCAATGTTAGCGGCGGTGACAGCCCACGACGGTGGCGGAGAAAGGCCACTACCCCAATAGCGACGGCCAGCGGCAACCCACGGCGGCGGCAGCGGCACCAACGTACAAGCGGAGGTGGCAGACCAGTTAGCGGCATCCTCGGGGGAGCTTGCGGCGGCGTCAGTCACAGTGGAAGGGAGCTCCGGCAACGGTGAAACGCGGCGGAGAAGGAGAACCGCCCGGCATCGACGAGCGCGGCAGTGGAGATCTCCGAATGGCGGCGATACCGCAAGAAGGGGCGGCGACAGCAAGTGGTCCGAGAAAGAGATGGAATGAAGCCTTGTGGTCCGAGAGAAGTAGCACCGAGAGAGAGTGAGCAAGAAGGGGTCAGGTAGTCGAGTGGGTTGAGGAAGAAAGAGGAGTCTCTCCTTGTTAGAGAGTGAGAAGAAGTTGTCGACTGGATTGAGAGAGAGAGAGTGTTGTTGACTATGTTTGAGAGAGAAAGAGCAGTATTCCTCTTTTGTTTTAAAAAAAAAGTGGGGGGGAGAGAGAGAGAGAGTGCAACGTGTATGTGTGTGAGGGTGAGAGGTGACAAGTGTGAGAGTGTGTGTGTATGTGTGTGTATGTGTCGAGTTTGAGAGAGAGGGAGAGTGGGTTTTGATTTAAAATGGATTTCCTAAATTTCGGGCTTGGGTCTTGGTAGAAATTGGGTCACTAAATTATTTGGGGTAGGACCCAAATAATTAAGAGGAGTGATTTTTTTTAGACTGCCAAGTTTGTGCCAAGAAATTAATTTTCGGAGAGACGACAACTGGATTTTAATCTTGTTGGGAGAAGCTTTGAGACTGAGTCAAGAATTTATTCTT